>WBNH01009706.1:8396-61658 GCA_013401255.1 Urocolius indicus
ATCTCAATGATAGGTGTCAGGAGGTTGGGGCAGCACTTCTCTGTTGTTATCCAGTGACAGAACAAGGGGTGATGGGATGAAGCTGGAACACAAAAAGTTCCACTTAAACATAAGAAAAAACTCTGTCAGTGTTTCAGTGAGGGAGCCCTGGCCCAGGCTGCCCAGGGAGGGTGTGGAGGCTCCTTCCTTGGAGGTCTTCAAGACCCACCTGGACACGTTCCTGTGTGACCTGATCTAGGTGAACCTGCTTCTGCAGATTGGTTGGACTGGATGATCTCTAAAGGTCCCTTCCAACCCTGCCACTCTGTGATTCTATGTGTAAGTGGATGAAGGGTATGGGAAGATAAGAAGGTAAAAGAGAATGAATATATTTTAACTAACTCTAGCCTAGACATGATTTTTTTTCTTTCTTGCTGTAGGCTCGGGTTAAGATGTGTTTAGTTGGAATACAGATGGCTAAAGCTGACTGCTTGGTTTCTCTGAATTTCACTTCTTTTGGGTAGACTGAGACAATTTTCATTGGTGTAGGGCAAAAAAATCATTTTGTTGGCCTAAACGCAGAGCCTAATTTTGACTTGAACAGATGAGTTTTCCTTTAGAAAATGAAATCCTGCTCAGCCAGGGGCTCAGTCTGTTATGACAGTCAATTGTGTGGCCTAACAATCCCACACAAGTGCTGTGGCTTTAAAACCTACCTCATCAGCTTGAACAAAGACAACTGTGGCAGATTTTGCTACTTTCTGTAGCAAAAGAGCAAATGCAGGTGGGATGAAGCTGTGAAGCAGAACTGGAGAATAGAAGAGTCGTGCAAGCAGGTGTGCCAACACGTGGGAGGTACAGGAGCAGGGACAGCCTGCTTTTTCACCAAAAAACCCATTTCCATAAATCAAAATAGTATGCAGAAATAATCATGGTCTTTCCTCTACCGAAGAGCAAGTTGAAAAGTGTAGGACTGTTGGAGAAGTGATTTGTGTTTCAGTAACTGCCACTAAGCTTCAAAATAATGTTTAGCTTTTGACTTTAAAATATATCTGTTACTCTCTGGGACAGAGATGAGGAATTACCAAAGGAACAATTCCAAATGGGGCTCTGAAACAGGATGAAAACACAAGTTCTGCCACGAGGCCACCTGCCATCCTCCATGGATGACAAAGGAAAGTCCAGACAGGTATCAGGGGACAAAACTCATCATTTACTGTCCAGCTCTCACACACAGTGCAAAAATAATTTATAGTTTATTCCTCCTGTGAGAAAAGCATTCAGGATAAACAAGTTCCTGTTTAGAACCAAAGGTAACAGGCTCTCCCAGTCACATGTATCCATACACAAGCTTGTTTATGAGCTGTACATTGTCATCGTTATGAAAACTGCCTAAATGCAGAGTATTTCCTAGCAGATACAATATCTAGTGATGGATTGATGGTATACACATATATATCTCTATGGATCAGAGGACATACATATGCACACCAAGGATGTATTTGTATGAGAACAGGAGCAGGTTGCTGTGCCAGTGGCAGCCAGAGACAGCTGATCCACGCAGGAAGCACTCTGCTTTCCCATTGCCACATGTGGAAGCCTCACGACAGGTTTAGTTTGCAGAAATCTTAACAGCTGCCATCTAACCCAGCAGCAGGAAGGATTTGGACTAGATCACAAGAAGTTGAAACACTCTATGTTAGTGTACGCCAGCAAATCCAGGCACTTAACGCTATGGGTATCTTTATCCTCATCTGTTGTAGAGCTATGGGTGAAAGCTTACCTTTGTTAACCCCAAGCATTCCCTAGGGCTCAGGAGGATAGGACACTGTCTTACATTCTAACGGTACTGTAGCTCAGTGAATCCAGGAACTGTAAATGTTTGGCAAAGTGCATACTTTTAAGAGAACCATTCAGATATTTCTAATAGCTTGACTGAACTTCAGAGTCAACATAGGATGAATTCTCTACAAGATAAAGGCACGATATTTACAGGTATTCTTACCACTGCAGCTTTAAATAAGATAAACTAAAACACCACTACTGTCTCTTAAACTGCTGACAGTTATAACAATAATCTCTCATAAAAAAGTAGATATGCTTGTGCATTTAGTACTCTTGATTCTGGAACCATCTGAACGTGGGCATCACTGACATACACCCACTGTCCTCCCGATGCTCCCATGGCTTCTCTTAAACCTGAAAGGCAAAAGCAAAAGATGTCGTTTCTTGTCTTTTGTATCGTCATCAAACAAATACAAGTGGATATTTCAAACAGAAAGAGAAGCTTCCAGCCCACAAGAATAACTCAGAAGCTTCCCCTGTAGCTGACAGGGCTCATGCCAGTCAGTTCTAAGATGGACCCACAGCTGACCCAGGCCTGGCCAGTTAGTGACTGAGGTAACACCTCTGTGATTAATGTATTGGAGAAGGGGAAGAAGTTGCTGGGCAGTTGCAAAACAGCAGCAGCAACAGGGAGTGAGAATGTGAGAACATCTCCACAAACACCAAGGTCAGTGCAGAAGGAGGGGAGGAGCTGCCCCAGCTCTGGAAGAGAGACTCCCCTGTGCCCTGTGCTGCAGCCCATGGTGAGGCAGCTGTGTCCCTGCAGCCCATGGAGGCCATGAGGGAGCAGAGACCCACTGGCAGCCCGTGGAGGAGCCCACGCTGCAGCGGGTGGATGCCTGAAGGAGGCTGTGACTGTGTGGGAAGCTCAGCCTGGAGCAAGCTCCTGGCAGGACCTGGGAGCCCGTGGGGAGAGAGGAGCCCAGGCCAGAGCAGGGTTGCTGTCAGGACTTGTGACCCTGTGAGAGCCCCAGGCTGGAGCAGCCTGTCCCTGAGGGACTGTTCTCCCGTGGGTGACCCACACTGGGGCAGGGTGTGAGGAGCTGCCCCATGACAGGCCCCATTCTGCAGCAGTGTGTGAGGAGCTGCAGCCCATGGGAAGGAGCCACACTGGAGCAGTTGGTCAGGGACTGTCTCCCGTAGGGAGGGACCCCACAGTGCAGCAGTGGGAAGGGTGAGGAGGCATCTCCCTGAGAAGCAGCAGCGGCAAAGTCCATCTGTAATGAACTGACCACAACCTCCATCCCCTGAGCTGCTGAGGGGGAAGGAAGGAGAGTCCTGGGCAGAAGGAGGGGTGGGGGGAGGTGTTTTCTGATTCACTTTTATTTCTCATCTCCCTGCTCTGATTGTTCATTAATAAATCAAGCCATTTCTCCCCAAGCTGAGTCTGTTTTGCCTGTGCCATTGCTGAGTGATCTCCCTGTCCTTAACTCACAAACCTCTCGTCATATTTCTCTCTCCCCTGTCCGGTTTAGGAGCAGGAGAGATATTATAACTTGGTGGGCAGCTGGCACCCAGCCAGGGCTAAAGCACCACATTCACTGAGCTCTACGTGGGGCTCATCCTGAAGCAGAAACAGAACTGAATGGAACAGAAAAAAAACTAAATCACGTTGCCTTAAAAATTCCAGAATACTCTGAGCTGAAACAGTCGTTTGCTATAAATGCCCTGAAGGATAAGGAGCTGCAGTCAGTGGTTGCTTTTGGTTTTATTCACGGAGAAACAAGGTTCTGTTTGTACATACCCAGGACATTTTTAGTGGTAGAAATATGCTCTAGTAGTTTCTTGGAGGATGTCCTGACTTTCACATACGCTGCGTAATGACCACCTCTCATTGACCCGCTGTGCTCCACTATTCCATACAGACTATACAGCACTCTTGCACCATCTGTAACATTCTGCACTCCCAGAAACA
This sequence comes from Urocolius indicus, assembly GCA_013401255.1. NCBI lineage: Eukaryota > Metazoa > Chordata > Aves > Coliiformes > Coliidae > Urocolius > Urocolius indicus. The sequence goes on from WBNH01009706.1 coordinate 12,136, forward strand.
CAGGAAACAAGGAGAAATTATTTCACAGTGAATTGTACAGGTTATCTTAGCTAGCCCATCAACAGTAGTCCTTCCAAAGAAACAGACAGACATCTATGACATTGCCAGTGCTGAAATACATCTGAAAATACCCAGCAGTCTCACTAATTCAATTTAGCTAGGGCAGAAGCAGCAATACTTGCCCTTAATGCTCTCAGATACACTATCAGGGCACCATAGCTTAACTAATGGTCATTTACATCCATGACATTGTTGATATGAATGGCATTTCAGCCAGTCACAATGCCAATCTCGGGATGCTCTCTGGAAATTTCTCTAGGAAAAGAGGAATCAGAGAATGATTCTAATTGAGAAAGACCTTTAATATCGAGTCCAACCCCTCACCTCACACTGCCAGGCCCATCACTAACTAAACCATGTCCCTCGGCAGCTGATCTGTGTCTCTGTTGAATATCTCCAGGGATGGTGACTCCACCAGCTCCCTGGGCAGCCTGTATAATAAACATCATTATCATCATCACCATCATCATCATTCCAGCTTAACTTGTGCTCAGGACAACAACTGTTGAAGGACAGTAAAAGCAGAGATTTTGGATGGGTACCTTGCAGGATGCAGCACAGAACGGTGCCAGGTCTAAAATCAGTGGGAAGTCCACATGCCTGTTTACTTTCCGTAGGCTCAAACCAGCCTTCAAAAGAAAAGGGGGGAAAAAAGAGACTGTAAGCTCAACATTTTTACTAGGAGGCTTTTTAAAGCTGAGATGTATTACTAGACTATTAAACCAAACCCAAGAATAAGACTGTAACTGATTTAATCACTCTTTGTAATGTTTACAACACAGTACCTGCTGCACACGTAAGAGGTTTCCCTGGATACACCTGAATGGCTCAATGCACTGTGACTGTATTACACAGCCCAAAGCACATGAGCACGTTTCAAAGACAGCTTCTACCAGTTCTCCATGTAATAAACAAAAAGAACCACAGAATGGTTTCAGGTGTAAAAGCCCTTTAAGCTCATGGAGTGCAGCCTCTGTCCCAGCCCTATCAACCACCAGCCCATTTCCCTCAGTGCAACATCCACCCGGCTCTGAAACCCCTCCAGCACCAGGTGACTCCAGCACCTCCCTGGGCAGCCCCTGCCAATGCCTCACAACCCTGTCAGCACAGAAATTCCTCCTCACATCCAGCCTGAACCTCCCCTGCTGCAACTTGAGGCCGTTTCCTCTTGTTCTATTGCTTGTTCCTAGGGAGAACAGACCCAGCCCTGCCTGGCTGCAGCTTCCTTTCAGGTAGCTGTAGAGAGTGAGAAGGTCTCCCCTGAGCCTTCTTTCCTTCAGGCTCAACAGCCCCAGATCCCTCAGCCTTTCCTAGCTTGGTATCTGCCTCTGGATCCTCTCCAGCCCAACCACACAACCAGTAAAGAACTGCTCGTTGTCCACCAGTGAATCAGAAGAATATACCAGAGGCTTTTGGCCTTTTACCTGGTGGAATCTTTTCAGATGAAGAATAAGAACAGCAGGAACTGAAGAGATCAGCAGCTGCTTCCGAGCGTTTGTGTAGACACCTTCCATTTTCTTTTCTGTATTTATGAACATCAAAATCATTGGTAAAGTGGAGAGAGACACACGGCACTGAGGCATTTTGTAAAGGTCTGGCAGACTAGATGTACATTGCAGTGGCTTTGTGTGTGTTATGTGACATGCAAGGAATGTTTTGTGGAGTAACAAGAGGATTTTGTCACTGTTCTGGTTTCTAATAAACACCGTCTGCCAAAGCTGAGCATTGCTTGAGCCTGTCCTGTGCAAATCATGTACACTGCCTAGGTGAGCTGGCACACTCAGTTCCCTACATTGTCTGTTACTGTAGCACTCAACTTTCCCCTTAAAACCATCTCACTTGGAATAAAGGAATGAACAAGCAACAGAAGGCACTGGCTTCTTTATCTGTGCTAATATCCTCATCACTGAGACAGAGGTTATTTTTCCACTCTTCATTTCTTTCTGAATGACTGCATACTTTGTGTTTAAGGTCTGAGGAGTGGTGTCTGCTTCAGGATGCCTTGTAACCTGCTGCCTGAGCACACAGGAGTGGGTTATGTGGACTCCAACTGCCCAGTGGTGCAGAGGGAATTGAACCTGGGGCTCTTACCAAGAGCAGCTCAGTGGTTCCTCACACGGTAAAGGGGAAGCTGCCAGCAGCACTTGTTTCTTCACTTAAAAAAATGTATTCATTTACTAGTTCTGCACGTGTCCGAAGGGAAAGATTTCATGTGAGGCAGAAGGAAGCATTTCATATAGGTGACTTCTTAAATCTTTTGGTTTAGAAGGAAAACATTGACAATTACCAGCTGTGATTTTCCTTTTCCATTTTTCACTGTGCCTATGGGACCAAAATATTCTTTACACAGCCCTTACTCCCCGTCCAACGGTGGTAAGAGAATGGGTGTAAAATGCTGCTTTTAGATGAATTCCCCTGAATTAACTCCTGCTTAATTTGTGTCCTTCCAAATAGCTACAAATGCACAGCAAACAGGTTAATTCTTTGTTCCTGTAAGACCTCCCTTTATATTTGACCCACAAACAATCAGAAGGCCTAAATTTTTGTATCCTTCTGAACTACTAGACGTCAAAAACAAATTCTCCAGCCCCTTTAAAAGTCTCTTTTTCATGATACTGAAATTGCTTTTCTTATTCTTGAACCCTAAAGGTGTGCCTGGGCTACACAGACAGCGAGGAAAATGCAGTCACAGGAAGGCAGTGCCCTTGTCATGGCCTTTCTTACACATCTCTCTCAGTTTGCCTTCCCTCTTCATTAGAACTGTCTTTTCTTTGCTCCTCTTACATACTTCACCACATTACTTTGCTGAGTACGCCAGGTTGCTAGAGCTGAATATGACAGCGTCGAGTTCAAAGCTGGATTGTCAAGAACAGAAGCAGTAGCACAGATGAATATCAAACAATGCACCTATTCAGTCTATGGCCATCTTTACATCACTTGTCTCAGATAAAATAACAAAAGAGATGCCAAATACATTCTAATTGACATCTATAATTATGTTCTAATATCTCCTCTGGAGACATTCCAATCCAGCTGGATGGGTTCCTGTGTGCCCTACTCTAGGTGCTGCTGCTCTGGCAGGGGATGAGCTTTCCAGGTCTCTTCCAGCCTTTAAGATTCTGTGTGATCCAATATTTAGCCTCGCTGCCTTTGCAGGATGGAGTCTGAACTGTTACAAGTTGTGCCCAGGGAGACATTTTCTATTTAGCCACAAGAGGGAGGCCCAGGCCTGAGCTCAGCACTCCAGTTAGAATCATAGAATCTTTTCAGCTAGAAGAGACCTTTAAGATCACTGAACCCAGCCTTTGAGTGCAGCCAGTTCCGAGATGCGGATTCACAGCATCCAGACAGACACAAGCCCTTTACCTGTGGAATTGGTTTTCTTCTGATACTTCTGTTTCCTTTCCGTGCAGCTCTCACACAAAAGCTTGTTGTTCCCCATCAGGAGCTCTACAGAGGTGAACTGGTAAAGGCAGGACTGAACAGAGCATTCCTTGGAGCTGGTTATGTAGCTCTGGGAAAGGGTCTGAAAAGCATGTTGAGGGTTTTGAGACAGCTGGGATTTATCTACGGAGAACACGGAACTATTGGATAAAGGCAGTGCCGGATCTCCACGGCTCGCTTTCTTCTCATCCTTGATGGTGTCACACAAGCTGACTTTGGCCATGGCACTGGCAATGCTCTCCTCGTTGGCGTCGCCTGGCCTGCCGCGCGCCGCTCTCACGCTGACGTGGCCCACGTGCAAAGCCGCCGCCTTGCCGCAGGGACCCAGAGCCGCTGGCTTCGGAGCGCTTTCGCTTTCTGAGGCCTCGCTGTCTGCGTCGAAGCTGCTCTCGGAGCGGCTGGCGGCTTCCTTCTCGCTGCCCTCCGTCTGGCTGCCGTTCACAGCGCACTCAGCACCCGTGTCTTTGGGGTACGGGATGCCAGAGCTACCTGCCAGCTCAAGCTTTTTGGTTTTTTCCTGCATGATGACCAGGCTCCTCTCTTCTTCGCTGCAGGAAGCTTTGCTGCTGAGCCGTCTCTCCTGGTTCAACTGATTCTGCAAATCATGGGGTCATTGTTTCCATAGCACAGGGGACAAACAGGAAACACACTCATCTTGTGAAATGTGACAAAATACAAGCCAATTAAACCCATTCTTTTATTTCTATTCAAGAGTTGGGCAGAGAGGAACCTCATGAGGCTCAACAAGGACAAGTGCAGAGTCCTGCAGCTAGGAAGGAACAATCCCATGCACCAGCACAGGCTGGGGATTGACCTGCTGGAGAGCAGCTCTGCAGAGAGAGAACTGGGAGTGCTGGTTGATAATAAACTGACCATGAGCCAGCAACGTGCCCTCATGGGCAAGAAGGCCAATGGCAGCCTGGGATGCAGCAAGAAGAGTGTGGCCAGCAGGTCAAGGGAGGTTGTGCTCCCCTTTTACTCTGCCCTGGTGAGGCCTCATCTGGAGTCCTGTGTCAAATTCTGGGCTCCCCAGCTCAAGAGGGACAGGGAACTGCTGGAGAGAGGCCAGCACAGGGCCACCAAGATGATCAGGGGACTGGAGCATCTTCCTGATGAGGAAAGGCTGCGGGACCTGNGAATCTTCTTGAGCAGGGGAGTTGGACTGGATGATCTCTAGAGGTCCCTTCCAGCCCTACCATTCTACGATTCCGTGATTCAGCAGCCCAAGGCCTGGGGTGCTCAGTTTAGTGTCTCTCCAGTGCAGCCTCCTCGTACAGTTCTTTCTGATGGCAGCAAAGAGTTCTGCAAACACAGCAGCCTAGCAGAATCCATTATTTGTTGCCCTATTCCCTTGACATACACCTTTTGAATATTTGTCAGAATCAAGGACTCTCCTCCAGACTAAACAGCCCCAGTTCCTGCAGCCTTTCCTCATCAGGAAGATGCCCCAGTCCCCTGAGCATCTTGGTGGCCCTGTGCTGGCCTCTCTCTAAAGGTCGAGTGGATCACATAAATCATGCTCTCAGTACAACTAGCTGTACTATTTTTGTTGTAGCCACTGCCAACTAATCCCTTACATGGCACCAACACAGACTTGTTTGTTGCTCTCTTAACCAGCGTTACAGTTCTTGTGACTGCAACCAGAAAAATGCTACTAGGACACCTATGTACCTTAAATCAAGTCTAATGCCAGCTATGTGTATAGAAAAAGGCTCTCGTTGATGGGCATCAAAATTCCCACCCTTGTAGCCCTAGAAACTTCAGCCTAAACTCAAGATGATTACTTAGTGTCAGTATTTTAAGCTCTTACCTTATCTTTTGTTAAAGCATGTTTCTTGACAATTTTGGGTTGATTATTCAGTGCAGTGATGGAAGAACAGTTATACTGACCAAGATCTGCCTCTTGTACACTTTTACCTTTACCTGTTCTTCCCAGAGGCACAGGCTTTGCAACCTAAGAAATTAGACAGGAAATTAGGGAAGGAAATATGCCAATTTTCTATTCCTTTATTACCTACAGAAAAGAGGCATGTAGGTGGGGTTTTTTTTTTCCTTTCCTTCAGAATACAGTAACCTACATAAATCCAGTCAACTGCCTCCTGAATTGTAGGGTAGGACTCCTAACTTTATTACCATAAATTCACTGTCAACACCTTTGAAGGATCAACTGAGAGCCACAAGAAATAAGAATGATATAAAATTCCAGTATGGAATACATACAAAATCGTCTGTTCTAGTGTTGTGTAAGGACATGCACAGCTGTATCAGATGTGGGGTTATTAAATACAGCTCCCTATAAATCAGCCTCTGGTGCGGTCTGACCACCTTGTGAAGTGAGGAAGGAGCTGCCACACATCTCCCATCAATCACATGGATGGCAGCAGCATGTCTAGGCTGTACAGCAGAGAGGACCAGAAAGTAATCCATGGCCTCGAGTATATGCAACCATTGCTAAAAGCCAGCACATCTCTCTCTCAAACAGAATCCGTGAAGTTCCCATGAGTCAGGAAGAACAAGGGCCCAGACACCTAAAATGCTCTTAAAGCTTTAACTTACATCTGCACTTGATGCAGCAACGAAGATGAAGAATTTATTATGAGCAAATCTGCTGTTTGAAGAAGAGCACATTTGATGCAGAAAGAAATATGACATTAAATACTCTCTCTTTGATATATGTGAATGTATTCGGGATGGGGGAAGAACCACTCCCAACCCATCGCCTCCATTCTCAAAAGGAAACCCCCAAGTCCTGCAAAACTAGAGTCTATGGCTTCAAAAGAACACAGTTCCACTGCAGCTAATGGAGGCATTCTGTTAAATGCCCCAAACCCCAGAATAAATCTATTCAAAGTCTATCCATTTTTACACTGTCTCATCCCTCAGCCCAAGGGACTCAGGTTCTCTAAGTGCTAGAATCTGCCTGGACCATCACAAATAAGTTTGTAATCATTCTATTTATACAAGCATATCCTAAAGCTGTTACTAAATGAAACTAACTTCAGCTGTACACACGGAGCAATTATCAGAGTCACTTGGTCCAAGTTCGGGCTAATTTTGACACATATGCACTCATGACATCGTATGTCTATGTAAATAAATACAATCCTATAATGAACAGACACATGACAGCACAGGTATTTATAGACAAGCACACACTTTTAGGCTTGGAATTAAAACTGTGTGCATACACATGAACATCTTCATAAAGGAACGTATAAACAATTGTCTGGAATCAGAGTTGATCACTTATTCTGTTTCTTACCCTCTCCTCTATAATAGGAAGTGAAAGATCAATGAAAGGTTCTTTTACTGTTGAGATCTTGAAGAAAAAGAGAAAAGGCATATTACATGCAAAGAACACGATATGATTTCAGCACATAGCTCCTTTTTAAAATGGAATTATTATCAGAAACTACACAAGAAGTTGATTAGTTACAAGATGTATCAAACTACAATGAAGAACTTCCCACAAACTTTTTGGTTTTCATTCTTTTGTTAGCTCTGATTTTCTTTCTGACACTGCACAAAATGTCAATACACAGACATGAAGGGCAAGGCCATTAATCTGGGCACGAAACAGCCTCCTAGAGCTAGTTTCCCTGAGCTCCAGACCGATTTTCAAGTCATGTGGGCCTTCTAGATGGCACAATTGTCATGAAAGCCAAGTTTGAGAGTTACCTGATGCTGGACCCTTGACCTTGTACACTGTTAAGCAGCAAGGACTGGTTAATGACAGTTAGATGACAGGTTCTAACATGACTGTCAGGCTTTGTTAGAATTTTTCACACTGTAACACACACTAGTAATTGTTAAAATAAATCCAATCACTGGGGGAAAGGCGATTGAAAGAACCCTAACCTTTTGTTCTGTACTGCAGTTTCATTTTGCCATGTAAAATCTAAGCTGAGGCTGGAAATATCTGGCAAAGGGTGACTAAAGACATTCTCACTCAGCACTTTCCATCTATCTTTCTGGTTACAATACCTCATCCCAGCCTGTTACTTAAGCTCACTCCCTTACCATTCTAGAATCTTGCTGACTTATCTTACCTCTGGAAGGAAGGTCTGTGAAAAACAAAGCCTTAAAAAAGAACAAGATAATCATGTTGTATATGTAAGTTACTGAACACAGTTGTGCCATCAATCAGTTACTGCCATCATAGCCCTTTTCTTCTGTTTGTGACCCTGTCTTCCACCTGGAACATTTGATACTGACTGTAGGCTTGTTTCTACCTGCCGTGTGAGGGACTCAGCACGGTTTAGGTTCCAATAAAGCAATAAATCAGATCAAAACTATTGTAACTATGATGACTGACTGCCTGATGAGTGATGTTCAAATAGGACTTCCTCTGAAGAGTGAGTTTGGATGAACCAAACTACTTAAAAATACCTTTGCTAACACAAGCAAAGGGAAATGAATGCTAAGCCCTTCCTCAAAGGGCTGCAGGTAGCAAAAGTCTTGAGTTCTGTGCAGGCAGAATGTAAGAATCCAGCAAAACTAAATGAGACACACAAAAATACACACAACCTCTGGTTTTTATGTAGTCAAAAGTTCTTCATTGATACTGGTAGGACACTGAGGTGTAACTTGCACATCACACACAGGGAAGTTTACCTGGGGCTGCGGGACTGTGCTTAATTATTCAGCCTGATAGATTTACTTAATCACTACAATACGAAATATAACGTTTTAGACTAAACACAAATGTCACATTCAATTAGTCATGCAAATAGGATTTTTCTCTTCCAAAGTTAAAGAAAATTATAAGGATCATGGAAAGCATTTATGATGAAATGTCAGTAATATTAATTATGGCAGGAACACGCTGTTCATTAAGGTTGTTACGTTAATTACCAACAATATGTCAGTTAAAAGGATTAACTTCAGCATTTCCCCACTCACGTTAAGTCAAAGCAAGTCATTCCCGATTTTCAGGTGTATCACAGAGCAGCAGGCAGGAGGATTTATGTCTTCAGATAGGGAAGCGTTTCAAGAATATCAAATAAAATTTGGTTGTACCACAGACAATTACAGAATTTGGAACCTCCAGCCTTAAGTTAAGACACAAAATCATGCTCAGTACTTGAATCCTTTTTGAATTCAAAGGAGCCTTCTTCTTAGGTTTGGGAGGATAATGCTTTAAAGAAGGAATAAATCATTTGAAATGAGAAAGTCAAGAAAGTCTTGTGTGTTTTTTTTGGTTTTTTTTACAAACAAACAAACAAGTATAAAATTGTCAACAACAATTTTATACTTCCAAGACAACGTAATCAAACCAGTATGTGATCTATTCCACATCAAACCAAATTCCAGAATACCTACATTTTCACATTCCTCACACATGACAGTGCTAGTCAATTCACCAACAAAGATCCTATCTATGAAGTTCATCTTCACACCCTCTCTTCCATACGCTGAAAAAACATTGCCTTTTTTTAAATGTGAAAAAAAGAACAGATCCAATGCCACACTATAAGCACAACAAAAGTCTTTCTAAGATATTTAACAAAAGCACAATTTTAAAAACACATTCAAAACATTTTGAACACAGTAAGCAACACATCATATGCTATATAACACTTTAAAACATTGTAGTGAGATGGTTCCCTTTTATCCTTCCCTTCCCCACTGACTCTAACAGAATAATACCATTGTATCTCTCAGGAAGAAGCCTTTTCAATACAATCATAGAGTCATAGAATCATAGAATGGTAGGGCTGGCAGGGACCTTTAGAGATCATCCAGTCCAACCCCCCTGCAGAAGCAGGTTCACCTAGATCAGGTCACATAGGAACACATTCAGGAGGGTCTTGAAGACCTCAGTTTTCTTTTGAAGACATAATATTATATTGCCTTGATATAAACATGAGCGTAGCAGACAGGTTGTCACCCTTTCTAAATGGTTTTTGAAAGTATAAAAACCCTAGGAAATGAGACAAAAGCCTGTTCTAATACATCTCTATGTTGCTGTTGCAGAAGGGTGGCTTTCAAAACAGTTTCATCTTTATGAAGGCTTTAATTAAAACAAAATTCCCTCAAATTAGAACTTTTGCATAAACAAAAATAGACACAAAATAACCTCCATTCCAATTAGAAAACTCTTGGTTTGAAAAAAAGTGTCTTATTTTTGCAAGAGCTTCTGATCTTGACTTTGTAATCGCATTTGAAAGGCTTGCAGCATCAGACAGCAGCCTTCCTGAGTGATACAGTAACTGTGGCTTATATAACCAACCTGAAGACCATAGAATCATTTGGTCATAGAATGGTAAGGTTGGAAGGGACCTTTAGAGATCATCTAGTCCAACCCTCCTGCAGAAGCAGGTTCACCTAGATCAAGTCACATAGGAACATGTCCAGGCGGGTGTTGAAGATCTCCAAGGAAGGAGCCTCCACAACCCCTCTGGGCAGCGTGTTCCCAGATGCAGCAGGCTGTTTTAGAATACAAAACGAAATCCTATCTATCACTAACAGCAGCATTCTTAACACAGTGGTAACCCTTATGCTGGGTACAGAGGGAAGGCAGCACATGCTAAGCTCTCTCTGCTTTAGATAGGCACTAGGTGGCACTGAAATAATACATCACAAAAGCACGTCACTACAGTACTTGGGGACTGCTGTTTGCAGCAGTCAGTTTGGAAGAAAATGGCATTTGAAAACTTGTTCTATTTGAGACGTTTTCAATAAAGAGTTGCCTACCTTTGACTTTTCTTCTGGTTTCTTCATCTGCTGTCTTTGTAGTTGGATTATTAAATGCTTTTAAGATACCGGTTTGTATCCGCTGTAATTAAAAGAAAAACAATTTAACAAGTACGTAAACATTCTAAGAACTATTAACATAAGGGTAGCTTGTATCTCCTCATATTTCCATAGAAGAAGCACAGTTTAAGGTTTTAAATCTACTCTTGTTATTCAGTAAACAGCATCAGAGCTACATGACATGAACCTCAGTGGGTGATCATCCAAGAATTTCCTTCCCCCCAAAAATTAGTCATTGTAGGGCACTCAATAAGTTGGCGAGAAACTGTGATTTTCAGTGAACAAATGCCATGCATTCCTTCCACTGTTGAGGGGAAGGGAAAGTGTACTGAAGAAATGGCTGCCCATGGCTAGGATGGCCCTACTATGAGATGGGTGGGAAAATGGCTGGATGGTCAGGCCCAGAGAGTCATAGTGAATGGAACAAATCCATTGTTGTCCGGTCACCAGGGATGTTCCCCAGTTCTCCAAGGCCCCAGAGTGCTGGGGCCTGTTCTGTTTAACATCTTTTATCAATGATCTGGGTGAGGGGACAGAGTTCACCATCAGTAAATTTGTTGATGACATCAAGCTGCGCAGGAGAACAGATCTGCTTGAGGTCAAGAGGGATCTTGAGAGGGACCTGAACAGGCTGGAGCAATGGGCTGAGGGCAATTGTATTAGGTTCAATAAGGCCAAGTGCCAGATCCTGCAACCCCAGGCAACACTATATAGGCTTAGGGCAGAGGGACTGGAAAGCTGCCAGGCAGAAAAGCGCCTGGGAATCAAGAGCAGCTGAATATGAGCTGGCAGCGTGCCCAGGTGGCCAAGAAGGCCAAAGGCATCCTGGCCTGGATCAGAAATAGTGTGTCAACAGGGCCAAGGAAGTGATTGTCCCCTTGTACTCTGTGCTGGTGATGCTGCACCTCGAATACTGTGTCAGTTCTGGGCCCGTCACTACAAGAAGGACACTGAGGTGCTGGAGCATGTCCAGACATGGGCAAGAAAGCTGGTGAAGGGTCTGGAGCACAAGTGTGATGAGGAGTGGCTGAGGGAACTGGGGATGTTCAGCCTGGAGAAGAGGAGGCTGAGAGGAGACATGAGCACTCTCTACAACTGCCTGAAGGGGAGTTGTTGTGAGGCAGGGCTCAGTCCTTTCTATAGTGTGAATGATAGAACATGAGGAAATGGGCTGAAGTGGCACTAGGGGAGGTTTAGATTGGACATTGGGAAGAATTTTTTCACCCAGAGGGTTCTGAAGCATTGGAAGGGGCTGCCCAGGGAGCTGGTGGAGTCACCATCCCTGGAGATGTTCAACAGACACACAGATGAGGTGCTGAGGGCCATGGTTTAGTTTAATGATGGGCCTGGTAGAGTGAGATCAGTAGTTGGACTTGATGACCTTAAAGGTCTTTTCCAACCGCAACGATTCTGTGGTTCTGTGAAGAATGGACCATTACTCATCGACTAGGATACAAAATACTTGAAGGCAGCTAAAGATCTTTTAGACTTCAGTGACTGTGGGAAGTATTTTTATTGCTCCTGTTTATTCCTAACACCGCATATTTCAGAGTCATGTTAGAAAACCTTAGGAGAGACACAAAACTTTTTACAAATCCATATAAATGTCACCAACATTTGTTAATAAAAATCCCCAGTCTACGTTTTTGGAAGATGAATCAGAAAGAAGCATATTCACACAGCTGAGCTGTAGCTGCAGCTCAATACAGGAGGTTACCTCTCAGCTGAGCTTGGATAAGGAGATGTTTTATTTCCTGGCAGCAGAACTGCAAAGGCTGCCACAAAATGCTGCTCAGCCCAACGTCCCAACATGCTGCAGTGAGGGAAGCAGGAAAATAAACCAGGTCTCCTGACAGGGAACACGGCAGCCTGCTTCTCTTTTTCCTGGCAAACCTACTCTCTCTCCTCCTCACTCTCTAATCCACAAACTCTAGTAACAGGTATGAGTCTCCTTTGTTACTGTGCAAACAACATTTACTACTAAATGTGTCCCTGGTCACACTTAAGAGCATAACACCATTCTACAGACAAATGGCGATACCAAACCTTCTGCAAGTAACCCAAACCCTTATGTCCTAACAGGAAATAATTAGCTGAGGTCTGCAGGCAGAAAGTACACTTTTGAGCCACATGTTACAAAAGCATTAGGATGACAGACAGCGTCAGAACTTCAGTTTCCAGTTCAGGCACCCATCAGACCAAGTCATACTCCTACCTTATGAGTATGTGACCTGGCTCATGAATTAACTCCCTCTGCCCTGAGCTCAGCTTTTTTTCATCTTAAAGCCAACAATATACTAAAAGGACCAATCAATAGGTAATTCACAAAGTTGAGCACCATAAATGGGTTTAGGGCCATAAGCAACCCTTTTGTTGAGATTAGCTCGTTGAACCATTTATTTAGGTCAAAGAAAGACATAGTCTTTGAATGGACAGAGGGGGCTGTGGACAATGGCAGCAGACATTAATCAATTAGCAGCAGGGTTCAGCCACTTCAGGCCCCGGTGTGAAACCATCTCCGTCCCACATTGCTGGAAACGGGCAGACGCTATGTCATCTTTATTGGACTATCGACAAGCTTTTATCTTCCAAAATCCACTTGTGTGCAGAAGCACTTTAAATGTGGACAGGAAAAGGTTCGAGACTGGTGTTGGAAAGCCTTTTTGTGAGACATAAAACTACAGGCAAGAAGCAACAGCGGAATGGGTGTTTTCATTAGTTCCTATTGGCACCTGTCATATGTATTTCTCGTCAAAACTTTTAGGGTTTAAAAACAGTTAATCCCAGTAGAGACAGAGAAGCAGTGGGATGGTCACGTTCAGCCAGGTGCCCTGTCAGCATGAGTTTTCACTCTTAAAGGCAGTGGGAAAGTGAAAGGTTAGTGTCTGCAGGCCCAGCTCCAAGGTTCTGGTGGCAGCTATGTTGCCACAGGCTGTCCCCAGGCACTGGGCCTAGCCAGCCACTCAGGCCTGTGTCTCCTGTGCTTGACATTTGTCACACTGTCTACAGCCCCAAAACACAGGGTAATTAAAACACCAGAGAGAGCTTTCACTAGTACTGTTGGTGACAGACGTGTCTGCAGTAATGCACCCTTAGGGCAGCAGAGGGGTGTGATTGCAGGGCAGGGTGGGACCAGCCTCTTGGATTGGTGATGGAGCAGCAGAAATATTGCCCCAAAAGTCACTTTAAACTCCCCCTGTCACTGCTCTCTAATAAACGATTCAACACCTCAAAAGGCAAATACAAATGCAGGTTATTATAATGGTGGCACATTCTCTGGTGAAACAGGAGACTGACTGGAGGGGAAAGCACAAGCACTTATTGGAGAAGAAGTTGAGTCATAATCATCCCGCTTTCGGCGACTCCTCGTTTATTCAGCAAAGATAGTTTCCACCTTTTGTTACACGAAAATCAGCAAAGAAAATAGCAGTTTACTGCAAAACATGACAACTGTTTTCTAACTGAAGTCAGATGCTTCTGTTGCGTGCCTTGTTCAACACGTTATGTGTAAGTGTGACAATGTCAATGTTTAGCTGTTTCTCCTGGGTAGTTCAGTTCTGCTTATGATCAAGTATACTGCTGACAAAACCAACATACATGAATATTCTGGTAGGATAGGGATTTGTTCAGCTCTACTGCCAGGAACTGGGCTTTGACACAGTTTATCTGCAAGATAATTCAGTTAAAGATCATGACATTAACTGCAACACTAAATGAGAAGGAAGGAGAAGTACTCTGGTCAGTATGAGATTTAAGGCTCTCCTTTCAAGAAGACTTAGAAAAGGCTACTTCCCAAAACATCATCTGAAAAGAAGGATCCAAGATTAAGTCAGGCAGATGAAATCTGATATGGTCAAAATAGTTCAAGCACACAAACACACAGCTTCTTGCCTTCAACAATGCAGAAGGCAGAAGGCAGAACCATCTATAGAATAGTTTTCCATGAAAACTGCAGACAGGCCCACAACCAGGAGCTGCTAATTTCTGTCCCAAAGCTTTAAGATGCACTTTGTCACCTAAATCAGAGGTCCTACTTCTACTTTCTTGACTCCCTACAAGTTCTTTTTTTTGATACTTCTATTTTTTTTTAAATAAAGGCAAATAATTCCAGTTTCTGTAGTTATCATGATGTGCTTCAACACACTCTTCCTACTGCTGACTGAAACTTCTCTTCCAAACAGAAATGTTAACTTATCAACATGAACATAACTAAATTTTCTTTCTGAAAAGCCATGATTTTTTTTTTTCTATAGATAACAAAAATGGCTGGTTTTACTTCATTAAGTACATTTTAAAGCATTGGGAACATGAAGAGCACTGAAGCAATGACTAGTAGTTCACCACACAATCCAGTAAGTTCTTTAAAAACACACACAAAGGTGTTACCTTTGTTTCTTCAATCCTCATTGCATCCAACAGATAGTGCAGGAGCTCCTGGCTGTCCTGCTGCTGGAACCCTTTAAATCGAGGAGCCCTATGAAAGAAGCAGTAAGGAACAGAGGAAAGAGCTTTAGCAAGGAGGTTGGATTAGATGATCTCTAAAGGTCCCTTCCAAACTCTGTTATTCTGACATTTAAGATTACCTTGAGAGGTTCTTAATGAGACAACAGCTACATCAGACTCTTGTTGGGTAGACTAGAATCATGGAATGATTTGGGGCACAATGACAGAGCACAAACATGTACAATCCCATCTGGACCTCACGGGCCTTCAGGAAGCTCCTGGTGTGGCAGCAATTACATCAACAAGGCTGCACTTTAACCTGGATGGCTTTTTGACCCTACTGGGTATGATTTGACTAAAATATAGCTTTACCAAGAGAGTTACATCCACATTAGCAGCTCTTTGCTAACTACATCAGTATTTCTGTATCACCAAACAGCCCAAATCTCAGGGAGGAGAAGGAAAGAAGATTTTCAAAGTGCTGAACCTGCCTCCTGCTGTCTCACCCTTCTCTCTACCAAGAAGAAATCTCAAATGTGCATAAACCAGTTGATATGCAGGAAAACAGAAGCAGCACTGTAATCAGAACTGGGGGAAAAAAAAAAAGATGATGTTGAAATATAAGTCTCAAGGCTGTGCATCAAACAACAGGAACCATGGATGGGAATCCAAATGAGAATCTCTTAACTTCTTAGAGAGAAGTACACGTAAGAGTTCTGAATGGCTCTACAGTCAACCAGTAAGCTGCAGTTTACTGAACTGAGCGAACACTCAATATGGAAGATGGTAAAACATCACATAGCCCATGGATTTCAAATGCTATTAAAGAAATATATAATAATAATATGATATTCTGATAGATTCATGTTGTACTCAATCAGGTTTCATTTATGCTAAATGCATATGGTTACAGAATGGCAGGGTTGGAAGGGACCTTTAGAGATCATCCAGTCCAACACCCCTGCAGAAGCAGATCCCACCCAGATCAGGTCACACAGGAACGTGTCCAGGCAGGTCTTGAAGTTCTCCAAGGAAGGAGCCTCCACACCCTCCCTGGGCAGCCTGGGCCAGGGCTCCCTCACTGAAACAGTAAAAGAGTTCTTTCTTAAATATAAGTGGAGCTTTTTGTTTTGCAGCTTTTGTCCATTGTCCCTTGTCCTGTTGCTAGATAACATCAAAAAAAGTGCTGCCCCAACCTCCTGACACCCACCATTTAGATATTTGTAAATGTTAATAAGATATCCCCTCAGCCTCCTCCAGACTAAACAGTCCCAGGTCCCGCAGCCTTTCCTCGTATGAAAGACATTCCATCCTCTGATCATCTTGGTGGCCCTGTGCTGGCCTCTCTCCAGCAGTTCCCTGTCCCTCTTGAGCTGGGGAGCCCAGAACTGGACACAGGACTCCAGATTGGACAATGCAACTTAAAATTTTAACCCGGGCAAGATGTCAAGTTAGGGCACAGCAGCCCTGGGCTACAGTCAGGACAGTGATACAAGGCTCTCAGTTCTGAACTGCTCACTGGAGGCGCTGTGGGATGTAACTGGAGAAGGATCTAAGGTGACAAGGCATCTAAGGTCAGTGCCTAAAATTAAATGGAATAAATCTAGACCTGCATATACAAAATAACACGTTCCCAATTTAAAAATGCAACACTTTCACATTTGTACTTCCTACTTTTTGAAACAAAGTTGACAATATTCCTAGTTAAAACAGACTTCATGTTGCTCTGCTCTGAGGCTTACTATAAATCTAAAGGCAGTAAAGCATGTTGTGGTTTTTTATCCATTCTTTTAAATGAACTTTTGTTTGTATCTGAAGGTCAATCTAAAAGCAAATTCCAAATTAAAACCAAAAATCAAGTAATTCAAACTTGAAATATTCTTTTAAGGATTACTTTGGTTTCATAGTATGAAAATGCAATTTTTTGCTTCTGTTAAAATGTTTTCTTTCAAATTTATTTGATTATAAACCCCAAACACGTTCTGAAAAGCACAGAGCCTTTATTTTAGATCCAGATAAAACAGTATACATGAAAAAATAAATAACTGAACCTGCATACACGTGTTTCCAGGCATGCAGCTTCACTTTTTAATGTGATAAAAGAGTTTTCTCCTTTTTCCTTCCAATGGATGGACAGGAAAGGCAAAGACATTTTATTTTTAAACCCAGATAGTGAAATAAGTTAAATCAGAGAAAACTAGTTAGTTAACCATAGACTCACAGAATGTAGGCCTGGAAGGGACCTTCAGAGATCATCAAAGTCCAACTCCCCTGCCGAAGCAGGTCCCACCTAGATCAGGTCACACAGGAACATGTCCAGGCAGGTTTTGAAAACCTCCCGAGAAGGAGTCTCCACTCCCTCCCTGGGCAGCCTGGGCCAGGGCTCCCTCAGCCTTACAGGAAAGAAGTTTTTCTGTATGTTTAAGAACTTTTTCTGTTCCAGCTTATTTCCATCACCCCTTGTCCTGTCACTGGACACTACAGAACAAAGTGCTATCCCAACCTCCTGACACCCACCATTTAGATATTTGTCAATATTAATGAGATTCCCCCCTCAGTCTCCTCTTCTCCAGACTAAACAGCCCCAGGTCCCACAGCCTTTTGTCATATGAAAGATGCTCCAGTCCCCTGATCATCTTGGTGGCCCTGTGCTGGCCTCTCTCCAGCAGTTCCCTGTTCCTCTGGAGCTGGGGAGCCCAGAACTGGACACAGGACTCCAGATGAGGCCTCAGCAGGGCAGGGCAGAGTAGAGGGGGAACAGAACCTCCCTTGACCTGCTGCCCACACTCTACTTGCTGATGCATCCCAGGCTGCCATTGGCCTTCTTGCCCCCGAGGGCATGTTAGTGGCTCATGATTAGTTTATTATCAACCAGCACTCCCAGGTCTCTCTCTGCAGTATTATCAAACAGTTTTATAACTAGCTTTACTTACGAGAAATGTCTTGCTCTCTTGGGATAGTGAGAATCAATGAGTATACTCAGCCTACTGCCTACAATATATGCACATTAACACTCCAGTGTTATTAATTAAAACAAAAGCTTGCATCTACATGACCTGGATCCTGGTACTAATAGAAATTTATTTTTATTTTCTTGGCCACAGAAGCAGTCACTGCAAGTGATATTGTTGTATAAAGGAAGAAAAATGAATGATTAGGTGACAAAGCAGCAAAGCAAGAATGAGGAGGATTTTTTCATTGTAGGCACACCTCACAGAGCTTGATCTTCAACACACATCAGATCCAGGTGGACCTACTTTGGCAGGGGGGTTGGACTGGATGATCTCTAAAGATCTCTTCCAGCTCCTACCATTCCATGATTTTGTGATGACAGTTTTTCATTCCTCTTAGTCTTTCATTTTGCCAGCACCTACTGCACTTACGGGGACAAGATTATTTTGGCTTCTCTGTGCTTGTACTAAATCCTCTTCTAAAACTCACATAGATATACATGTTTGAATTTTAATGGCAACAAGGATGATGGGAATGTGGCAGCTATCACCTTAAAAGTGCAGTTGCAGGGAAAGTGACTTGTAAAGGTGACTATATAAGGTTTGAGTCATTTACTTGGGACTGAAAAATGAGGGCATTGCTGACACTGCTTCATACATAGTTAATCTGACCTTCACGTACTTAGCATGCTATGTAATCTTGGACATAATCCTAATTATCTCATGTTCTGTGGAAAAACATTTGGGACATTTTTTTGAGGGGAGAAAGCACAAAAGTAATCCAAAAACCAACAGTAAAAAAAACCAGGAGGTAACTTCACACCACACAATGCATTCACTGGGAGCTTCCTACATTCAGAAGCCAGTACTGGAGGGAGGAAAAGGAATTAATTCATGCTGATACACAGAAATCTGACAACTAAAAGATGTGCACTCTTGTCTCCTTGAAAATACGCTTCAAGCAAGATCCTTGGCAAAAGTGGGGGACTTGAAGATGGTTGGTTGAGTTGACCGCTCACAGATGTGCTGACATATGGAAGCCAGTGCCAATGCGATACAACCTGTTGTACAGTGTCAGCAGGGTAATGACAGAACAGGTTGAACTGCTGCTAATGGCCATAAGTGGTGAAGGACAACTGTGACATCTACACACGTACTACTCATCTAGCCTCTCGTTACTCATCTGGAGACCAGTTACAATCGCTCAACTGTCAGTTCAAGACGCATTTGTCATGATGATCTACTTCCTTCTCTTTTGTTTTAATAACAAAACCCACAACACATTTTGTTTTTTAAGGAAATAAAAATATCCCAGGCCTTTAAGCATCAACACTTTTAACTCCTGCCTTACACTAATCTCAGGGAAATTAAGCTATGCTTCAAAAGCATACCAGGAATACATTTATAGTCATACTGCACAAAAGTGCCATCCCTTTACTGTCTCTTATAACAACTCTCTCCAAAACCATCCTTTCAGTAATTACTATCTTTGGGCAGAAGAAAGCCTAATACCTTGGAAAACCTTAGAAAGAATAGTAAGTGCTTGGAAACAGAAAACATAGCACATTCTTTGGTTTGGTTTTTTTTTTTTGCAGTGGGGGAAAATGTAAAGGAACCCCTTTAATATCACAACACGCGATAGAGAAGCAAAGTAAAATGTTTAATGTTAGCCCAAGAGAAGAAATTTTGCTTATCTGCAGATGAATCATAGAATCATGGAATGGTAGGGTTGGAAGGGACCTTTAGAGAGCATCCAGTCCAACCCCCCTGCAGAAGCAGGTTCACCTAGATCAGGTCACACAGGAACGTGTCCAGGCGGGTTTCAAAACCTCCAAGGAAGGAGCCTCCACACCCTCCCTGGGCAGCCTGGGCCAGGGCTCCCTCACTGAAACACTGACAGAGTTTTTCCTTATGTTTAAATGAACTTTTTGTGCTCCAGCTTCATCGCATCACCCCTTGTCCTGTTGGTAGATACAACAGAAAAAAGGGATGCCCCAAACTCCTGACACCCACCACATATATACTTGTAAATATTAATAAGATCCCCTCAGTCTCCTCTTCTCCAGACTAAACAGCCCAGTTCCCACAGCCTTTCCTCATAAGGAAGATATTCATCTTAAAGAGAGAAGATGTTCATCATAAGGAAGATGTCCATCTTTTCCAATGAATCAATTCATCAATCAAGTCATCCATTTCCAATGAAAGTTACCCAGAAAAAAACGCCAGTTTATAACAGCTATCACCTTTCCACTTAGCTTTCCCAGTGAAACTATCAAATACCTATTCCCTGTCACTATAGAAGAGCTAGAATGAAAAGCTTTGCACCATCTCTTTCTTGCAGTGCACCAGACCTCTGGTTTGTGAGCAAAAAGCACTTGTTAGAGGTAGCTCTGAATGGACAGAACAGCTGACATGCTACAAAAGCCATTTCCCACTTGATCATGAGAGAGAAAACGTGGCTCTTTTTAACAAGCAGTGGAAATATCTGCCTAGGGAAATTTCTTACTAGCAGTTAGTAGTAGGCCTTTATGCATGAGGTCTTCCATCCCTATATAACAAGTTTTGCCTTTATATGGACATCTAATTCTTCTTTCTTCCTTTAAGACCTGACAAGATTATCAGCAGTGCTCTGTGACAGCAACTTCCACAGGTTAGCTCTATAAAAACCCCTTTTTTTTATCTCCCAGCTTTAAATCTGTTGCCTTTCAGTTTCACAGAGCTCCTTGAACTCTTGTGAGAGCAGTTAAATAAGCACAGCTCATTTATCTTCCATCATTTATGGTCCACTCTTGCTGTCACACCTTCTTTTCATGTCCTCTCCTGCCTAAACTCCCAATATCGAAGTCTGTCTTGGCATAAAGGCTTACTATTTCTGTTACCTCTCCCTAAAACTCCCAACTGGCTTTAATGCTCTATTCTGGTTAATGTGAACACTGCTGCTGAGGCTACACCTGCAATGTACCTAATGACATCACTGGGTTTCTACTTCACTATACCTACAAGCATTGCTTACATAGTTCACCAATGCCACACGCATTGCAAACACCTGTGTTGTCCAAAATGCTGCACGAGTCTTCCTCCTGAGTGGAAGAAGTGAACACCAAAACTCAGCAACAAGTGCAGATTGCCAATGCACACCACTTCTGTATGCAATTCATCTCCTTTGCACTCAGAAACCTCATCCACCCAGCTTTCTTAACTTGTTCCTAAAGCTAGGGAAACTCTGACAAAACTGACTGAAACCAAGATGTGCAATCCCTCTGCTGCTACACAAAGATGCAGTCTTCTCTGTCAGAGAGCTCCTGCACATGACACAGCACTGTCAGCAAGGCACATGGAGGCATGACAGGGACCCAAAACAATTCTGCACAGTTAGTCAAGGAAACATCAGCTGTGTGTTCTGCTGCCATTACCTTTAAATGGTCAAAGTCAATCGAGAAAAATAAGCAAGGTGGAGAGCTTTCATAAAAATCTATTTTTGCTCTACAATAACATTATTTTAAAAGGCTCAAAAAGACTCCTAATTCATGAGAAAAATCCTGTACTCTTCACTCCTTGAATCCTGTGCAACATCACCTCAGTTTCTCTCAGCCTTTCTTCTCAGAGGTGGAACGTTCCACACATTACTGAGGTTTTCCTCCAAAAAGTAATCCATAGTCCTAACTGTGCATGACCTCTGTTCTGTCAGTCCCAACTCTGTCCTGGGTTCTACTCTCAGCACCTGAGAAGGAAGGATGAATACTCTTTGGGGAGGGAAGAACTATGTATGTTTTGTGCCCACCAATAAAATCTTAATTAGGCAACTATTTTTTCCCTGCGTGTTAACAGTAATATAATACCCTTATAAATAATTACTTGGTGAAGGTTTGAAGCAGTCCCATTTTGTGACTGCTTTCTGGACTCATCACTTAACACCCTGCAACATTTACTTGCTACACAAATCTAAGCTTTCTCCCACTAATAAAATTATTCAATCATAACAAATAAAGGAAATAAAATGTATGTCCTCTTAATACATCAGTGTAGCATTTAGTCACTAAGTCTCCAGATAAGTCAGAAGTCTGCAGTCCTGATATTCAGCATAGTGGAAAACCAACAGAAGGGCCCCGTAGCTATGCTCACAATCTGTCCTCACAAAACATCTGACAGCTGCAACACTAACAAAATTAACAGTGGATGAATTAGTACCAGACACTAAACAGTTGCTGTAGAAAGACTCATCCATTTCTTTTCCTCTTCTCCCCTTCTTCAACCTGGCTACCCCACCACTTGATAAAATTAACGCTCACTATCATGTTTTTCTTTTGTTATTTAACTAAAAAAAAAGCACCACAAATATCCTTTGGTACACAAAATGATGAGCTTCCCAAAATGATCTCCCCAGACTGTTAAAGAAGCAGTTTGCATCGGAAAGCACTGTGTCCCAGTTCTCTTATTGCTTTTGAGCAGCAAACGTCCATCCACTTGCAGAGTTTCTCATCCACTTGCAGGTTTTAGGGTCCCATCCTGTGCCCCGACAGAGCAGCACCTGCTCCCTTTCTTTACAGGCTCTCTGCCCACACCTAACTGCATTCCTACGTTCCTTCCTTGCCTTCTTAGCTATTCTTTCACTGAGCACCTCTCTGTTTTGGAGTAAGGATGTCCAATTCAAAAGTCAACAAACTCCTACACACGGCAACATCTGAAGTAGGTGGCCAAGAAGGCCAATGGCAGCCCTGGGATGCATCAAGAAGAGTGTGGGGCAGCAGGTTCTGCTCCCTCTCTGCTCTGCCATATCTGGTGAGGCCTCATCTGGAGTCCTGTGTCCAGTTCTGGCTCCTCAGCTCAAGAGGGACAGGGAACTGCTGANACAGGACAAGGAGTAAGAGAAAAAAGCTGGAACACAAAAAGTTCCATTGAAACATAGGGAGAAACTTTTTTCCTGTAAGGCTGAGGGAGCCCGGGCCCAGGTTGCCCAGGGAGGGTGTGGAGGCTCCTTCCTTGGAGGTCTTCCAGCCACACCTGGACACTTCTGTGTGCAACCTGATCTAGGTGAATTTGTTGAGCAGTGGGGGTTGCACTATATGATCTCTAAAGGTCTCTTCCAACCCCTGCCATTCTATGATTCTATGAATAAGAATAGTATTTTTTTCTCTCTGTGTTAAGAAAAGGTGGCACAAAACATGTTTTGAAGCTCACCTTAACAAACTCATTGTAAAATAATCAAGAGGCAGTGCACTGCAGATGGCATTGTGCTTTTCAAGAGACAGCTATTCTGTATCTGCTCTGTGTGTCTATGCTTGTAGTAAAAGAGGTTTTTCTTATGTTTAAATGGAAATGTTTGTGTTGCAGCTTCATCCCACCACCCCTTGTCCTGTTGCTAGATACCATAGAAAAAAGTGCTGCCCCAACCTCCTGACACCCACCATTTAGATATTTGTCAATATTAATAAGATCTCCCATCTCCTCTTCTCCAAACTAAACAGCCCCAGTTCCCGCAGCCTTTCCTCATATGAAAGACATTCCTTCCCCTGATCATCTTGGTGGCCCTGTGCTGGCCTCTCTCCAGCAGTTCCCTGTCCCTCTTGAGCTGAGGAGCCCAGAACTGGACACAGGACTCCAGATGAGGCCTCAGCAGGGCAGAGCAGAGAGGGAGCAGAACCTCCCTTGACCTGCTGCCCACATTCTTGCTGATGCATCCCAGGCTGCCAGTCAGTTCCCTTCCATTTCTCAGCCAAATTTTGTTCTTATAATCACATTTTTGAATCAGCTCCAATACAGCAGGAGAAGTGAGAGAACAACATCTTTTTCTTCCAGGTAAATAATGCTAAAGAGACAATCCCAATGCCTGACTCAAAATCACTCTAAGGACATTTTGTACACGTGTTCTTTTACAGCTAAGAAGAAGCAAAAGGAACCCAAGTACAATAGGAAAAGATACAATATTCCAAGTTTCTGAATTTTGAGGATTAAGAAAAGAGTAACAAATAATTTCTTTATTAGAATTAAATTGTTCCTGTTCTAGTCTAAAAGCTTTTGTTTGTTTATCCCTTATTTTCAAGCCATGCTTGCACAGTGAGGTTGCCCTGGAACTCCGTGGTAGGAGGCTGTAACTTTCCTCCCAACTCTCTCACCGCAGAATGCTTAAAATTGCATGCAAATAAATTAACATGCATTATTACTCTTTTCCAATGTGAGACTCAGCTGTATCATCCTCCAGTTACTCCACAGCTTCTTTTACTTGTAAAGGTAATTTTTAAATGTTTGTATCAACTTTTCAATAGGTCTCCCACAGGTGTTATAAAAACAACACTGTTTCCATCATAATTGAAGGCACCTACAAGGCACCACTGTAAACATTTTCCATACCAAGAAACAGGAGTTACTTTAGGGCTTTTTGTAATCTGGAGCCATATGCCATTTCAGTACTGCTTCAAGTCTTTACTTGTTGGACCCCTTTTAATATTGAACTGATGCCAAGATCAGACATCACAGCAGAGGTTTAAAAGCTTTAAAAGCTCATCCTTTCTTTCAAAATACCTGCATACCACTTTGCAGCAGCATCATCTACTCTGCCCCCATGAGACTGCATCTGGAATATTGTGTCCAGTTCTGGGCCCTTCAGTTGCAGAAGGACAAGGAGCTGCTGGAGAGAGTTCAGCGCAGGGCTACAAAGATGATGGAGGGAGTGGAGCATCTTCCTTGTGATGAAAGGCTGAGGCAGCTGGGGCTCTTCAGCTTGGAGGAGACTGAGGGGTGACCTCATTCATGTTTACAGATATGTAAAGGGTGGATGTCAGGAGGCTGGAGCCAGGCTGTGCTCAGTGATGGTCAATAATGGAACAAGGGGCAACAAGTACAAGCTGGAACAGAAGAGGTTCCAAAGAAACACAAGGAAGAACTTGTTCCCTGTTGAGGTGAGGGAGCACTGGCAGGGGCTGCCCAGATGGGCTGTGGAGTCTCCTTCTCTGGAGATATTCCAACCCAGCTGGATGAGTTCCTGTGTTCCCTACTCTAGGTGATCCTGCTCTGGCAGGGGGGTTGCACTGGATGAGCTTTCAAGGCCTCTTCCAGCCCTTACCATTCTGTGGTTCTATGATCATAACTCTTTATGCTAGTGTACAACAAAACCTCAAAGGTAATTCTTTTTTCTTCCACTTTACCATGTCTCCTTTTGCCCCCTCACACTCAGCTTAAAGCTCATTAGAAGTTAGTGATCATGCACTGGACCACAAGTTTTCATGAAGAGCAGAAAACAACCCTGGAGTGTACCAAGGAGCCCTGCAACTTTGAAATGTACTATCATACAATCATAGAATTGTTTCAGCTGGAAGAGACCTTTAAGCTCATTGAGTGTAGCCTTTATCCCAGCCCCATCAACCACTAGACCAACATCCAACCGTCCCTTAAACACCTTCAGGACATGAGGAAGGCTTTTTTTTGTATCACCTGGTGAAAAACACAATGGCTCCTCAGAAAGGACAACAGATATGGCACATTTAGAAACGTATCACCAGAAATAAACCCCACATAACTAAGTAAAAGATAGTGGCAATACATACTTTTGACAAAGCTGGCTGAACAGCACTTTGGGAGAAAGAGGACCTTTTCCAGCCTCCCTCATGCTGTGAAGGAACAAGAACATCGCTGAGGTCAGAGGTCCCGGGCTGGAGAGGTTTACCACCAAAGGATCCTTCAAAGCAAAGGTGAAATGCACATCACATTTCGTATAAGACTTACTTCAACTTAGTAGATTTATGACAAAGAACAGTGTAATTTTCAGTCTTTTAAAGTGTTTTGAGTGGTTTCCTAAATATTGATGTCACCTACATGACTGGAGCAGTGGAAGGGAAAGCTTACTGTGTAAGCAATAATAGCTGCAAGAACAAACAATTCTTGTCAAGCAAATTGCTTGGGAACCACTACTTTTGGAAATAGGCAAGTCAATGAGCCAGTCTGATTATGTCAAAACCAGACTACCTGTTGTATTACCTGCTTTAGTCACTGAGAGACTGCATGTTGGAGAAACAATGTGGGGGCAAGCTGCTCTGTGGGCCAGCATAAGACAGAGCTCAGTAGCAGGTTGTCTCCTCAACCTTAGGAACAGGTGGCTAGTTTCTCTGACCTATTTGTTGCACACTAACAGTTCTGACAGCCACAGAAATGTACACTGTTCCTCCAGGAACCAGGTGCCACGAAGCCACCCTCAGAGTCAACAGCAGGCCCCACAGGTCCGCTGTGGCAGCAGGGGACAGGCACAAGATGCATCCCACACAGCCCCTCTTAGTGGTCAGCAGGTCCTGGGGTTGGAAGGAGTCAGCCAGCAGCCACCCAAACAGTCTTAGAGCAGTGCTAACACTCTACATGCCACCTGTGTCTCAATGGCCACAGATCACCAGTCCTCCCTAACACACTCCCACGTTCAGACGTGACCATAGTGCTTCCTACTAGCTGGCCTGACTCTCACAAAAACAGATACAGCTGCTGGACAAACAATGAGAGAGGCTGCCTCATCCAGAAGGCAGATCCACACAAAACATAAACACTATGGATACACACAAAGTATTTGCATCACATACACCATCAAAAGGTGGAAAAATGCCCTTTACCATGTAGCAAGCTGGGAGTTTCTCCATTTAGTTAGATGATTGCAGCCCTTCAATTCTGTGTTGACATACAAAGACTAGAAAACAGTCTTCACTCCGATCTTATTTACACTGTAAGCATTGTCATTAAAGAAAAATCTTGCAACCTTATGGCTGTGCAAGTTTGGCATCAAGCATAAGCCCACGTACCACTGGCTTTCTAAGCCTCTGGGCACAAACAAGCTCTAGATCTCCACTGTGGCTCAGGGTAACTTAGTGAAACATGTTTCTGCTCAGAACTGCTTTCCACTGGAGGAAATACAGACAGCAAGGCAGTGAATTTCACAGTGTTCTTGCCTGAAGAAACTATGAACATCACCAATGGCAACACACAGAAATCTTCATCCTTTCAGATGTTGATTTCAATCCTCACTGCCACCAGAAAGCTCAAAATCAACATCAGAAGAAGAAAAAGGAGAAAAAAACATCCCCTGTAAACTGCTTTCTTTAGCTAGCAGAGGAAGGGGTATTGCCTTTATTGCCAACAACAAGTTACAAACCCCAAGTCTCCAGGACACTACCAGGAACACCAGCATACTCTTTGGATAACAACCACAGGAGTTTCCCATATGCTTGCAGTGAGCTTGAGGGCAATAAACTTGGTCCTCACTGAAATTTTGCTTCTCTCAGTTAAATTCTCTGGCCTAGGAAGCACGTAATAAATGTTACAAGTCTCCTCAATGAAGGGCTGGGACTCACTGGAATAAAATATTTGATGAACATTTTCTAGAGCCAAATATACTGTTTCCTGCATCATACATTCATCCTGAAGAAACAAAATGGGCAACAAAAATAAGCCACCCACTCTTTCCTAAGGTCAGGCATTATTTGCCACTTCAGTGTCACAAAATGTGAAAGGAAGTGATTATTCATCCTCCTCCAGGGCTCACTAATCACTTTTGTAAAAGCAGGGAGTTCATAGACATCATAAATGGGCTCAACAACTCAAAACCAAAAGGAACAGGACAGTAAGAGCGTGTCTTTCATGGTGATGTGATTTCCCATCCTCCAGCCTCTTCCCACGTTTCCCCAAATTTGTGTTTCTCACTGCATACTCACCAGCTGCGAGTCTGAAGTATGACAGATCTTTAACTTGGTTCCTTTCTCCTTCATCTCATACATCAGTTCATTTAGGACATGAGTCTGTGCCAAGTTCTTAAAGAAAAAAATATATAGATATATATATATACCAAAGAAACACATGCTGATCTTTCAACTATTACATCTTTCTTCAGTTAGAAATTGTAGCTGCAGGAATAGACAAAACCAAATCTATTTCATAATGTGCAACTGAGGTTTATATCAGACCACTAGCAAAAGTAGGTATCACCCTTACAAGAGCCAAGATCATTGATTTCAGATTATTTCTAAAATCCTCTCTACTTCTGTTTCTGTAATTCCAAACCAGTTTCCTACTAATAACTTTGTTATTTTTGTTGAACAACAAGATCTGTTAATTTGGGTTGGGTTTTTTTTTTATGGTGAGGATATTAGGATCCAACATCACTTGTTTCTTTGCAGCTCTGCAGTCCCCTCATCGTGCCCCAAGAAGCACAAAGGCTTTGGCATGCTGAAAAGTATTGCCTCTCTGAATTTAAGAGGAAACAACTCAGGTTTGCTGCTTCATTTTTAGTTAACTTTGACTGCAGATTACTTCACCTTCTACAGTGTCCTGAATCATAGAATCATAGAATGGTAGGGGTTGGAAGGGACCTTTAGAGATCATCTAGTCCACCCTCCCTGCAGAAGCAGGTGCACCTAGATCAGGTCACACAGGAACGTGTCCAGGTGGGGCTTGAAGACCTCCAAGGATGGAGCCTCCACACCCTCCCTGGGCAGCCTGGGCCAGGGCTCCCTCACCCTCACAGTAAATGTGGACAGAGAATAATTTGCAGTGATTCTACTCCTTACAAATGTACTATTTACTGAGCACTGTAATCACCACCACCAACACAAGGCAAAGGAACCAGTTCAGAAGACTTCTGTAGCAGTTTCCTCTCATTTGTTCACTCCTGGCTGCAGACACACGGATGTCTCTGTACAACTGACAAGTAATAAGATGGTTCAATATAAAATCTGCCATGGCTGCTGCTTTCTTTTGAGGAAGTTGGATTAGCTGTACACTCAACATCAGTAAAAGTGTATTAGCACAGCTCATTCCTCTTATGCTGGTCAGGAAAAAAAACCCCATAATCAATAAAAGTACTTTTAGAACTGTATCCATTGTAGGGGCTTCGAATCACCACAATGCACTGTGCAGACATTTATGTTATGCATAAAATACCACTCTCCACACCCACCAGTATGGTAAATACTGTGCATTACTCATGACTGCCTAATGCTGAACTACAAATAAAACCATATGCTCCAGCCCAGCCCACACACATAGGCAGTGTGTAAAACACTTGACATTTTCATTTGTCTCATTGCTGTGAAAAATCCTACTGATCCAGGGATTATTTTTTTTTGCTGCAACAGGAAATATTGCTTGAATAGCAAGGAGGAAAAGGAATTTGAGATGGACCTTTAGAAAGCAGAAGGGAGGCTGGTAACAGTCAGAACCTTTTCTGAAGCCCACAGTTTACAGCATTTCTGACCTCTGTTAAGAGAAAGCTGGATGATCTTTCCATCTTACCTGCATGACAGCGTTAAAAAAGCATGTATTTCCTAAATTGTTTATTCCTTTAACTGGAACTGATGCACCATTACCAGAACTCTTTCCTTTCAGTATTTCACTTGTTTCACTGTTTTCTTCACGGAGCCGTATGATTTTTGATGAACCTGAAATTAAACTACAGATTAATGTTACTACATAATTGCATAAACCAATTCAGTCCTTCCATGGATGACATTTCTCATTTTTAACATAGGCAGAAAGATAGCATCTTTAAAAAAAAAACCCCAAAAAAAGAGGTGACATCAGCAGTTAAACCCCTGGGGGGAAAAAATATCCTCCCAACAATTACAGATACCCAACACAACCTCCCAGTGTAATCATACTGTCTCATGAGACAAAACTATTTCACTGTTTCAGACGAGGGAGCACTGGAACAGGCTGCCCAGAGGGGTTGTGTAATGTCCTTCCTTGGAGGTCTTCAAGACTCACCTGGACACGTTCGTGTGTGACCTGATCTAGGTGAACCTGCTTCTGCAGGGGGGTTGGACTGGATGATCTCTAAAGGTCCCTTCCAACCCTACCATTCTGTGATTCTATGATTCTATTTAATCAGAAATAGAAAGACTACTTTGGGGCTTGCTAGCTCTTTCTTTAGACACACTAGAGACACCACACAAAGGCTGCTTTTTGGTGCATTTGAAGAAAGGTAACTAAAAATTACCACCTGAATACTGTGAACCTTTATGCTTTGCCACACTCCGTTTGAATTGCCTTGTACAACTCAGTCAATGGCCACCCTGGAGTTATCATCAATTTCCCCAAACCTTATACAATTGCTCCTTGATCCACCTTCCCTGAGGAATGGCTAACACCACCCAAATACATACAATGCTACTGTTTAATCCCAAACATAAAACTTTGACCGAAGTGCACTGGAACATGCTACCAGTGTAACATCCACATTTTTCCCTGTTGCCCTTATTATTCAAATAGATGAGGGGCAGCAAAGTTAGACAGTCATTAACTTGTAGCCTAGAGGTAATGGAAAGACTTGAGATAACAATATTTAGCCTCGAATTCTACTAGCAACTTTCATCCTGTCATGGTAACAGGACTAAACGTGAACATTACTGACATCTGCAGCGTCTTAAATATCGATTAACAATGCACGTCAATGTAAATGACTTATGGACTTAATAGATGCCAAGGACCATGATGCTGCAAATCTCTGCCTTGACATATGAATTCAGATATTTGTTCTAATGAGTTTCACGTTGAAGTCTCATTAAAGTGTTCTCGAGGAACAACTTAACAGACCTATTTACGTTAATGAAATGCTCATGCCGAAAGGTTCTTGTGCAGCATACACTCCTAGGTAGCTTCTTGCTTAGAAGATGGAAAAAAAAAATGTAATTAAAGAAAAAGAAGTCATTTGAATGTCTCCTGTCTCTGGCAACAAACACAACAAGCTTCTGACATGGTCTGATCGCACCCTATAGTGCTATCAAGGTATCATTGTATTTCCAAATTGTGCCTAAGTGTGTCAAAATGCAGTTAGAGATGCTTTGCTGTTTAAATATATGTATCTCTATATTAATGATCTTGGTAATATTGCTTACACAGCTTAAAAATACACTCCTTTCCATTCATGTGGAAAGTCAAGACAGTACAAGGGCAAAGCGAGAGGCCGAATTCTCCTTGGAAACCAAAGTGGTTTCGAAGGCAATGAATAACAAACAGCTTGGGAGCTGCTCACTTCCTGAAACGTTGATTTACAGGCTACCTGCATCAATACCTTTGAATTGATATGTTTATAAAGGGGGCTACAGTGTCTGAGGCTCATCCAACCACGCAGGGCTCCATAAGAATCCCAGCAGGAGAATGGAAGATGCAGGTGTTTGCAACTCGAAGGCTCTGTTCAGACTCAGAAATTTACTGAGTGGAGACTTGTTCCCCTCAGAAAAGTGTGCCATGCAGAGCACTGCTGAGGAGAAGAGATGGTTAAAAAGGTGGGGGGGGGAGGAAAGCCAAAGTCGTGTAAATAATTTGTGTATTAGTATACCACAGTTGTTGCATTTATCCATCGGCATTCAAAAACATCTGGGACAGCATCTTAAAGTAAACAATGTTCACAAGGCCATCTGGACAAAACTGCAGGCAAAAATTAAAGCATAAGCATATGGAAAAGCAGATTTTTCTCTTCCCTTTAGCAGTACGGGATGACAAATGTCAAACCTAGATCTGTCCACGCTTCACTGTGCTATGCTTTGCAGCACCACCTGGCTCTCCTTGCACAGCCACCAAATATGGGCAAGCACTGCCACAGCAGACCGTATCTGCGGGGCAAACTCGATAAAAGCATTTTCACTTCATGGTTAAATGGCAGCTTATCACACAAGTAGCAAGGTTCCATTTGCTGAACCTTACATATAAATTATTTCAGGGAGGGGGAAAAAACAAAGCCAAAGTATCCAAGCTTTGTGATGAGAGCTGGGTGAATACACAATCAGAAACCACAATAAATGAGAACCAGGCATCCGACTGCTACAAAGCTGAATAATTAGTACAGGGATAAGGAGAAGTAATAGTAAAATAAGGAGAGGTTTGTGTGTTGTCACTGAAGCCTAGGTTTTATTCAGAAGGTTTTCATTACTGGCTTCTTGCTTTTTGAGTAATTTTACAACCACATTTGATTCACAAGGATGTTTACCAGGGGTTTTTGTGTGTGTGTGTTTGGGAAAAAGTCTGGAGAGAAAAGCATTGCTTTTGCCACTACAAACATTCTCTGCTTGCTTATTCCATGTAGGTATTTTTAAGGGCATCCCCAGAGCCAGAGGAAGGATGGCAGTTTTCAACTGAACTCCGCTCAGTGTCCTCAGCTCAGTGATAACTGACAGACAAGCCCGAAGCTGAATGTGTAGTTGACATGTGAAGACTTGGTCAGTCTTAATAGAAGATGCTGGTAATGACTGTGATAGCTAATACTTCTACAGATTGGGGCTGGAGGGGCCTTCTGCAAGATGAACCCAAGGCTACAAGCTTGTTATTAATCAAAAGGCTAATATGTAATTTTTTAAAGTGAATTTGCACTCAGCTGTTTCAGCCTCTTGAGGACTCAGTCTTGCAACCTTGTAATGTTTTAACAGGCCTGCTTTTGGATATGAAAAGTGGCATTTAAGCCACTATGGACACAACAGGCACCCCAACAGATGGGTTCCATCAAAGTGGTTGTCATCTGCTGCTCTCCAAAAAGGGCCTTCAGCTTCCAGCCAAATAGGAGTAAAGAACTAGTCCAAGACATCAGTCTGCATGCAGTAGTACTTGTTATAAGGGACCTTTTTCATGTTAATGGGAGCAAGATGGGTGAAAAACACAAAAGTACTTAAACTCATCAATTGATTTCTGTCCATAGTTGATTATTACATCTTTTAGAGAGCTGAAATGGTGACCCTCAACCTCTCAGACACAGGCAGGCTTGTCCCTCCATGGGAGGCACAGCGTATCCAACTGTGACTGTTTTGGGGCTCATACATTCAGACTGCACCTCTCTGTCAGACTCCTTCTCTAGCTTTGCTGCAGACGTGACCTTTCTAATCCAGTCACACAGGGAAAATTCTCACCCAAGTTGTGCCTTGATCACCACAAGCTCCCTTTCCCCTTAACAAAGCGTATCTGGCTGCAGAAACACAAGTACTCATCGCCCAGCTCTCCCTCCAGCTCACCACATCCTACTGACCACCTCTTCCTAGGCACCAGGTCAGCACCTGCCTCTGGTTCCACTGTGATACTCACCTCCAGCACTCACTCCTTCAGCTGTTCACAGCTGCATTTGTGCACAGGCACAGCCTCCACGCTCATCAAAGCTTTTTGATGCTTCCAGGCTCTCTCCCATGCTAGCACACCTCCTCCTGCCAGACCCACAGGAAAGAGGACAGCAGTCTGAGACTGCTCCTCTGCTACAGTTCCTGACTGCAATGCACTTTTTTTCTTGCTACTCTTTTCTCCATCTTTTTTTTTTATACCTACCTTTACTCACTTGCAGCCGTGTCTCATCAGCTCTGTGGAGGCAGGGAACATTGTTTTGTCCCACAGCTGCAAAGCACAGGCCTCACGGGTATGTGACTGAGATTCCTAAGCCCAACATTACCATAGGCAATGATTCAGTCAGTGAATCAGAGCAAGTCACTGGACAAGGTGTACAAACACACATGCTGCTGACACATCCACTTGCCAAAGACAATCAGAACACTTATTGCAGGTTCCCTATCCATTTGCTTTGCCAGTGTGTCAAACATCTGCAGGGCACGTTGACTTCTTTTTCCGCCCGTGCTGAAACCGAGTTGTGCCTAGGGGTGCAGATGGTATGCAAGCAAACAGATAAAGGATATCCAGTTTTTCTTTCAGCCAGGGCAGTAAGCATTTTTGCTCATCTTTTCAATGCAACTATTTTTTTTTTTTTTATTAATTACAATGGAGGGTTCTGAGCATATGCACTTTTATTCCAAGGTCAAGCCTCTTCTATTGAATACAACTCTGGTACTTCAGCTGAAGGTCTTCACAATAAAAGCAAGGTGAATAGACTACCTTTCTTTTACAAAGTTCTCATCCTGCTCTTGTTTTGAAATGCTACTAAATTGTCTGGCACTCCTTTTTTATTTAACAAATTCAGAGGTTTGTTTTTTTTTTTCAACACTGTGCAACAATGAGAATCTAACCCTTAGAAAAACAGTTTCAAAAAGCTCAGCTTCTCTTGCATTGTCACACTCCTACCAAAGAGTACAAACTACAGTTTTATTTCTCTGATCATACCGGATTGTTACAAACTAAAAAATATGTCTGCAGAGTGTGAAAGAGCAAGCTATTCACAGAATCACGGAATGGCAGGGTTGGAAGGGACCTTTAGAGATCATCCAGTCCAACCTGCCTGCAGAAGCAGCTCCCACCTATATCAAGTCACACAGGAACATGCCCAGGTGGGTCTTGAAGGCCTCCAAGGAAGGAGCCTCCACACCCTCCCTGGGCAGCCTGGGCCAGGGCTCCCTCATCCTCACAGTGAAATAGTTTTTTTCTTATATTTAAGTGGAACTGTTTGTGTTCCAGTTTCATCTCATTACCCCTTGTCCTGTTGCTAGCACCAATTTTCATTCTCTAAGCTCGGCAGGAGCAGGGAGGTGATCATTGCCCTGGACATGGCTTTGGTGATGCCACACCACCAATACTGTGTCCAGTTCTGGGCCTCTCTCTACAAGAAGGACATTGAGGTGCTGGAGAGGATCCAGAAGCAGCTGCCAAGCTAGGAAAGGATTTGGAGCACGTCTCATGTGAGGAAGGGCTGAGGGATCTGGGGTTGTTTAGCCTGGAGAAAAGAAGGCTCAGGGGAGACCTTCTCACTCTCTACAACTGCCTGAAAGGAAGCTGTAGCCAGGCAGGGCTGGGTCTGTTCTCCCTAGGAACAAGCAACAGAACAAGAGGAAACAGCCTCAAGTCGTAGCAGGGAAGGTTGAGGCTGGGTGTGAGGAGGAATTTCTTTGCTGACAGGGTTGTGAGGCATTGGCAGGGGCTGCCCAGGTTGGTGCTGGAGTCACCTGGTGCTGGAGGGGTTTCAGAAATGGTTTAGTGGTTGATAGGGCTGGGACAGAGGCTGCACTCCATGAGCTTCAAGGGCTCTTCCAGCTGAAACCATCTAAAATTCTACAACACATTATTTTTTTCAGTACAGTCCTTTGCCAAGTGCTAACATGCACACAGGAATGCACAAGTTATATTCTTTGTTTGCTGTACAAGTTAACACCTATTACTTGTACCGTAAAGTCACCTGAGTTTTAATCCTTGCTTTACATCAGTTATGTCCATTAAAACAGAAATCAAGTTTGTAACTTTCACCTGTTGGCAAATCTGGCCAGCTGAACTTACTATAAAATCTCATTCCTCTGCTTGACCTTATCAGCAATAAAGTTAACTACAAAACTGGTGAAGAAATACTATGCCTGCCCATTCTGTCACTACACAAACCAATTCAATTAACTGTGCTACAAAAAAAAAAACAGGTATGCAATCTTATGTCTAGTATGGCTTTTGTAAAGGAAAATATGTGTAATATTCATTTTAAGGCTCCAAAGCAATTTATTTTCTCCAGCAAACGAGCAGACACACAGATTGCAATGTCTCAGCATGGTTTCTGTGTACTACATGTGCATTATGCCCATGTGAAGCTCACAAGTGTGCCACGAGGACAATGCTGCACCTGCCTTTCTGTGAAAATCATCATGGCCCGCTAACCTTCTCCACAAAACCAATTTCTGGGTGGTATACTCTAGAAAGCAATCTTTCTTTATTCTTCCATCTTGTGCCCAACATGACCTCTTAACCAAACAGACTCCTCTGTGGAAGGAAAAAAAAAACAACCCACAAGCAGGCATTGCTGGGTAGAACAAACCATAGGATCAGATGTGAAAATCACACAGCTGCAAGCATTCTTTTGGGAACCCAGCACTGGGATTTATCTCAATCGCTTAATGTAATTACAAAAGTCAGTCATGTAGTAGTAATGTAATTTGCACATTTTTACAGCTGAAGTGAAGCTGAGGCTGAGTGAAAGGCAGGGATCCTGCTGCCACGCTATTCCACCACATTAGTACCAAATGACAAGCATTTTGCTTTTGTTTCTTTTCCAAGATGCTTTAATTAGGAAATCTATACAGCCCTCCCTTACATGTTTAAGATGATTTTTTTTTTTTATCTTTAAATGATTCCTGCACATTTGAGAACAATGAAAAAACAACCTCTAGCATCCCTCTTCTGTTACTTATATCCACGTTGATACTCAATTCCTGCAGAAATCTCTACACAAAGATGTCTGAATTTTAATGATGCACCGTGCCCGTTAGTTGTTACAACAGGACGAGATGCAGAGGTGAGACAAACTGTTGTTACAGCGACACATTCTGATATGAAAACTCTGAGCCTTCCCTTTGGCTGCTTCTCTAAGGAAGAAACAAAAGCAACGGGAAAAATGCACAAGATTTAATTTGAGGTGAGAAATGTGAGTTTTCAGTTTTACTTGTTTCTCACAAGTTATTTTGCATTTATTTAAAATTAGTTTCTGTTTTTAATGTCTGACTATATTAAAGAAAAATAGAAATCTAAGCCAACTAATACATCAAAGGATGACAGTTTCACTGCAAACTTCACTGTAACGTGAAAGAAAAGGCTACACTGTGAATTCATTTACAGATAAATCAATTTACAGATCAGATTCTATCAATACTAGAAATAATGTTCACTGTTGTACTTTGTGTCCTTTGTGCTGTGGACAACAACATGAATTACATTTTGATTCCAGGTTGTATTTTCTAAAAATCCTTACAGGCAGTACAAGAAAAACCCTTACTTAAGTTCCATTTCTTTAGGGGAAGTACCAAGGATGTCAGCCCAAGTATTTGAGAGAATAATACAGAAAAGATATTGCTGTTACGTTTATCAAAGTGAAACAAGAATGCCAACTCTGGTTGGAAATTCCCTCTCATGCACACAGAATCACAGAATCTTAAAGCTTAGAAGGGACCTCAAAAGGTGATCCAGTCCAATCCCTACTGCCAGAGCAAGGCCACCTACACCACTTATTGATCAATAATACACAGCCCTTTCTCAGTCTCTTACAGTAAGGAGCCCAAAGTATCAGACCACGCCAGGGAAGCAGCTTTCTCCTCCTTTCCTTAACAGGTAAGGAAATCCAACTCATCATCTTTACAACAATGTTCACAGAGCTCTCAAGAACAGGATCCAAACTGTCACACAGAGAGGGTCGAAGGTTTCCACCTTTAAGACATCACTGGAAGCATACACACACACACTTTTTGAGTGAATACTTTTTGAATGCACTTGAGCCTCAGCCCTTTCCAGGCACAGACAGAGAGACAGGACTGCCCTGAGGGAGCAACTTCCACAGGGGAATCTCTTGCTGTGGAGGTGGCCACCCTGCAAACAGTGCATATGACTTCCTCAGCTCTGAAGGTCGACAGCGTGACTGTTTGTGCACTCAAAGCCAGGCTTTAAGGATGAAGAGGAACTGTGCAGGCTAGTATCAGCAGGCTGAGACACTGGGAAAGCACATTCCTTCGTCTGTCACTGATTCACAGAATCACAGAATCTTAAGGGTTGGAAGGGACCTGGAAAGCTCATCCAGTGCAACCCCCCTGCCAGAGCAGCACCACCTAGAGTAGGGCACACAGGAACTCAAAACAGCTGGGTTTGGCATGTCTCCAGAGAAGAAGACTCCTACTGTCCTGCACCTTCTACAGCCTTGCAGGACCCTCATGCTGCCCATAACACTGCTTGCCTGACAGCACAGCTGGTACCCAACTCTACCTTTCAGGTCACTGCTGTGAACCTCCTTTTCCAAGGCACCAAAGCAAGCAGGGTCAAATCATTGCACTGCTACCACAAAATCCATGACCACAAACTGAAGTTGGATGACAGCTAGTTTTTCATGTCAATGCCTGGTTTCACAAACTGGAAGGAAAACTGCTTTACATAAAAGAGGAGGGGAAAAAAAACCCCAATGTTTATGCCCTTAACAAAAACAATATGGTTTTGTTTCCAGTTACACAGAAGAATTTCCAGTTGTATCAGGCAAATACTTAAATGAAATATAATCATTTTCAAAACAGTATCAAAATGAAAGACAAACAACATCTGCAGCAGAAATAGATTCTGCCTTGCTCTGCTATAAACACTTAATTTTTACAAATCCTGGGCCTATCTTAATCTTAATTTCCTGGAGTTAAGAATTTCAGTTGCTTAAATCAAAGACACCTCACAATTTAATCCCCATCCTCTGAAAACATGAGATATTTTTGCAATTTCACAAATTTAAGGATCTAAACCAGGAGGCAGGGAGTTGGTCAGAAAGTCTTACCCAGCAGTACAAAAAGGGAATGCAACTGTTTGCACTAAATCAACTGAAACAAATCCTACAGTCCTTTCATCTGCAAGCGAACTGCAACACCCATTCATTACACATACACTTCAAACTGGCACTGAGAAGTGAAGTCAGGTACTGTATTTTCATTGCTACAAGTGAAAAGCTGCAAGTAGGAGCATTTTCTCCATTTCAGACAATTAAATACCATAAAACTTGTGACTGGATCAAAACATAAAACATGTATTTCTCAGTGGCCCATCATTTTTTCCCCCCTCAAAAAATATGGCACATCTCTTAAAACCAAGAGGATTTGTACACATGGAGCTGGAAGAATACCTAGTATAATTCAGTAAGGCAATCCTTTTCCATTCTTACCTATAACCAGTTGATTACACTTGCTAAAATCTGCAAACAATTGTTTGAAAAGTTGACTTTAAATGGGATTTGTGAGGAAAATGTGGCACCCAACACACAAAGTCACAAGCCAGAAACGCTGCAGAGTGTGTTACAGTAGGGATGACTAACATCAAACGTTATTAAGAGGAGACAGCTGATGGACTATATCTACAAATTTCTACATATTATTGCATATATTGAGAAGATACACACTCCTTTCATAATCTCTATTTATACAAAAGAGCATTCTATCCATTAAAACCCAGTAACAAAAATGAACTGAAAGTGTTGCATCCAACAACAGACTACCAGAGAACTGACTTAAAATCAACTGTGAAAAACAAATCCACATCAGAAAGAGATGTGACATGTCCACACAAGGAAAATTCAATTCATTTATGCTTCCATATAGCTTTTGTTTATTAATATATAGGCCAATTTATTCATGGGGACATCTTCTCTAAAATCAACTCTCTTAATTAAAGATAAAACTCGGAAAAACGGTCCTGAAGTGCCCCAAATGTTTTTGAAATGTAACCATACCATTGAAAAAAAAGAAGATATTTTTATAGGCATTACTTGCCCAAGTTACTGTGCAATTACAGACAGCATTATATTAGCATCATACAACACTTTTCAACTGTATGTTTAACAGGACTCAAAACCTTAAACACTATATCTTTAGAGACAATAGATTACAGAATGTCTCCAGAGAAAACCATGTATAAACTTACTTGGTTCAGCCCTGGAACCATATTTCTGAAGAAAATCAACTATTTGAGCCAAAACCTTTTTGTTGCAATGTGTTGACAGTTCTTCATCACATTCGTAACACCTAAAGAAAAGAAGAAAGGAACTGGAATTCAGGATATCTGGATGCACCTCCCAGCTCCGATAAACCTCTTGAACAACCTTACACAAATCACTTCAGCTTTAAGTTTCAATGTTTAATACCTAAAAGAGGAATAAAACTGGATTCTCTCATCTCATGGATGCTCTTCTACAGATTAGTCCCAATTCACTGCGATACTTACAGATTTCAGTCACTCAGTTTATAGCCCTGAAAATAATAATATGGAAACAGTCACCACCCCTGGAGGGGTTTCAGAGCCGGGTGGATGTTGCACTGAGGGAAATGGGCTGGTGGTTGATAGGGCTGGGACAGAGGCTGCACTCCATGAGCTTCAAGGGCTCTTCCAGCTGAAACCATCCTGTGATTCTAGGCAGGAAAGACTAATGACCATAACCAGCCAACTCACACAGAACACAAGGGATCCAAGTTTCTATCTTAGTATT
This sequence comes from Urocolius indicus, assembly GCA_013401255.1. Taxonomy (NCBI): domain Eukaryota; kingdom Metazoa; phylum Chordata; class Aves; order Coliiformes; family Coliidae; genus Urocolius; species Urocolius indicus. The sequence continues at coordinate 51,646 of WBNH01009706.1, forward strand.
GATTCATGACTCCTCTGAGAGTCCTAAAGACAAACTAATTTTCTCTCCAAAAAGCCTGCCTTTCCTCTGTATATTCACTTTATCTGTCATTCTCTACCATGAGAAGACACTGCTTACTTACTCCTTACGTACAAGCATACACAAACACCTGCACACTTACCAGATGATCCACGTGCTGAGGTTGATGACAATGCAATGGGGTTCTGTGCGTGCTGTTTGGAAGTGTTTCAGAGAATGCTGACCTTCTGAGTTCTTACTACATCCCTAAAAATGGAAACACCAACACAGTAAGGGCTAAAACAGGAAGGCTGTAGGAAAAACAGTATTAGTAATAAATAAACTACAACAATCTTACTTTTCCAAATTAGACAAAAAGCTATAGTGACCTAAATACTTATTCAGCATTCTCAAGCACTGAAAAGGTTTAACATTCTTTATAATTCAGCATTAAAAACATATCAATTCACTTCTAAAAAAATAAAATACCACATCTTCATCAACCATCTGGATGAGGGAACAGAGGGACTCTCAGCAAGTTCCCTGCTGGCACCAAACTGGGAGCACTGGCTGATTCCCCAGAGGCCGTGCTGCCATTCAGTGGGATCTCGACTGGCTGGAGAGTTGGGCACAGAGGAACCTCATGAGGTTCAACAAGGACAAGTGCAGAGTCCTGCAGCTGGGAAGGAACAACCCCATGCACCAGCACAGGCTGGGGGTCGAACTGCTGAAGAGCAGCTCTGCAGAGAGAGAACTGGGAGTGCTGGTTGATAATAAACTGGCCATGAGCCAGCAATGTGCCCTCGTGGCCAAGAAGACCAATGGCAGCCAGGGATGCAGCAAGAAGAGTGTGGGCAGCAGGGCAAGGGAGGTTCTGCTCCCTCTCTCCTCTGCCCTGGTGAGGCCTCATCTGGAGTCATGTGTCCAGTTCTCAAGAGGGTCAGGGAACTGCTGGAGAGAGGCCAGCACAGGGCCACCAAGATGATCAGGGGACTGGAACATCTTTCACATGAGGAAAGGCTGCGGGACCTGGGGCTGTTTAGTCAGCCTGGCTCCATCCTCCTGACATCCACCCTTAACATATTTGTAAACGTGAATGAGGTCACCCCTCAGTCTCCCCTTCTCCAAGCTAAAGAGTCCCAACTCCCTCAGCCTTTCATCACAAGGCAGATGCTCCACTCCCTTCATCATCTCTGTAGCCCTCCACTGAACTCTCTCCAGCAGCTCCCTGTCCTTCTGTAACTGAGGGGCCCAGAGCTGGACACAGGATTCCAGATGTGGTCTCACAAAGGGCAGAGCAGAGGGGGAGGAGAACCTCTCTGCACCTACTGCCCACAGCCCTTCTAATACACCCCAGGATGCCATTGGCCTTCCTCCCTGGTTCCAGTCAGATCTAGCAATTGAGTGTTCATAGTGTAAGCTGATTCAGCAATATCCATAATCCATTTTTTCCCTTGTGTATTTGTGAGATCTTCTGCCAGGTGAACCAGCTGAATGGATGCATATTGCAACCATACAGCTCCAAAAGCCAGTCCTCCAGAAGTGGCAAGAACATCTAGATGAAGAAGAGTGAAAAGGCAGGACTGTCACTTACTACTTGTGATGCCAAACCACAACAAAGCACATAAAGTTAACCCAAAACGCTGCCGAAAACCAGTGTCTACATCCCACTCCACTGAAGACACTGAAGCATAGACTCTCACAACTAAGCACTTAGGTCATACTGTTTCACTGAAAATAGTGAGATGCCAAACAGAGCCTACATCAGTCATATCTCAGTAAATTTCCAACGTGTGCTTACCTGAGCCCCACATTTGAGACACAGCCATATGTCCGAAGGCGCCACGGGCTCACCGTCACTCATCCGCCTCTCCTTCAGACATTCTGCACATATGGACCAGACGCTCTGAGCCACGGCTCTCTTCACATGATGCACATCCACTGCTTGGCTCACGTGTTGGCAGGTTAAGCCTGGAGAAAATGCCACATACTCACCTTCATCCATTCAAAATCATAGTTATGAGAGAGAGCAAGTGGTTATTAACAGAGGGGAACCTTTAACAAGGGGGAAAACATCGCCAAGAGCTAAAACAGGAAACAAACAACCAGTTGCTCCTCATATACTGAATTTTATGAAGGATCTATTTTGGTCTTTCCATAACCAAGATGGAGAGGCCACCAAGATGATCAGGGGACTGGAGCATCTTCCTGATGAGGAAAGGCTGTGGGACCTGGGGCTGTTTAGTCTGGAGAAGAGGAGANTTCCCTTCCAACCCTACCATTCTGTGATTCTGTGATAACAAAAATCCTTTTTAAGTCAATAAATGTCACCTCTTAAAAACAGATAAGCTACTTTGTACAATATGAAGAACTACTTTTGTACAGACTTCAGTTCCCTGGGTTTTTTTTTTGTTTGGTTGGTTTTTTTTTCTTTGTCAGCAGTAAAATATGACATACATCTATTTTTGCACGTAAAAACACAGGCAGTTACCTCTTTTCCTATCCATAAAGAAAGACTTCCAAACACCCATGTATCTGTACTCTAACTGCCTGTTCTTACCATGAATATCAACCACTGCTCTTTTCTGTCATATCTTTTGCAAAAATTCCACCGTAATATCACAGAATAAACTAGGTTTGAAGGCACATCTGAAGGCCATCTTGTCCAAACCTTCATTCAAAACAAGGTCAAATACAAATTCAGATCTGGTTGCTGACAAATTTGTTCAGTTGAGCATGGAATATCTTCAAGGACAGAGGTTTCACCACCTCACTGGAAAGCCAGGCTTTTGTTTGATCATCTTCATGGTAAAAATAAAATACATTTCCTCGTACTTAGACAGATTTTCCCTGCCCTAATTTTGCCTGTTGTCTTTAATACTTTCATGGGAGGCTTCCTAGGAAAGCCTGGCTCTGCCTTCTCTATATGCCCCCATCAGGCAGTCAAAGAAAATTTACTCTTGCTCCTTTGGCTAAACAAACCCATTCCCTTCAGCCCTTCTTCACACATCAAGTTCTCTATCTTCTTAATGATGTGAGGGGGGTGACCCACTGCTGGAATCACTCTGACAAGTCCTTGTCTCTCTTGTGACTGGGTGCCCACAAGTGAACAGAGTACTCCAGACGAAGTCTCATGAGTCCTGAAAATCACATACTTTGACCTGTGCTCCTATCAATACAGTCTAGCACACAGCAGGCACAAGACACACAGCTTGCTTTTATTCAGCATGCACACTAGGACCCCCTAGAATCTCTTCTGCAAAGTTGCTTTCAAGCCATTGATTGACACCGTGTAACTGCACGTGGTTATTTTGGCCCTGGTGCCAAACTCTCCAATTGTCTCTGTTGAACTCCACCGAGTTTCTGATGGATCACCTTTCCAGCTGGTGTAGGTGACTCTGAATGGCACATCTATCCTTCAGTGTACCAACTACTCTCCTCCTCAATTTGTTGTGATGAAGATGACAGAGCATAGCCTCACAAGGACATCACTCAGTTCTCTCATCTTCAGTTGCATCCTGTCTGATCCCATGGATTTGAGCCTGTCCAGTTTGCTTAACAGCTCTCAATCTTCTACTCTGGACAATGCTTAAATCCCAGGGTCTGCCACTAAGCTCAGGGCCCAGGGAGGACTGAGTGCAGAGCTTACAGGTGAAGATAGAGACACAGGAAGGATTGAGTTCCATGTCCCTAGTTCCCTGCTCCTTTAAGCAGCAGATTTGTACTTGCCCTAACTTTCATTTTACTGACACAGTATTCATATAAGCCTATCCTACCCTTTACATCCCTCATCAGATTCAACTCTGAGGCTGGTTAACCTAATTCCACCCCTGCACACTCAAGGCATCTCCAGTGCAGTCCCAACGCTCCTCTGCTCTCCCTGCCCTTCCTTTTGCCTCTGGAGGCTTCTCGTTCAGCCAAGCAGCCTCCTGCCATGCATGCTTGACCCTCCATGCACCAGAAAGGATCATTCTCCTGCTTTGAAAAAGCTGTCAGTGAAGACCCTTCAAGGCAGTGATGTAGCAAAATAATCAGTCATGTCATAGACACCTAACTGCAGATATTTCTGTTAGAAATTCAAACAAGTAAAGCATTTCGTGGTACCACTGATTCACGGGTTGCATCAGTCAACGTGGAAGTCATTAGCCTTCAAGCTTAGGGTCAAACATCACCTAATGTATTTACCTGAAATATCATCTGAAGAGTCCTCATCCTGTGGCCTGTTAGGCCTTTTGCTTCTCTTTGGTTTCTCAGGGTTGGCTCTTGATGGATCTTTTACCCGCATCTGTTACTTACTAGGAAAGAAAAACAGGAGTTGCTGCGTTGTCCAAACACGTCATCAAATGTAAGGAGTTTGAACTCTGAAAGCAGAAGATCAAATCACACGTTCAAACCTCACAAACATAGTTTTAGGCTTCGACTAATGTCAGCTGTTGTGTAACAAGGAGTATGAACGTGTCAGGAATGAACTCTTAGGAATGCCGCAAGATCAGTTTGTTACATTACATGACATTATAAAGTGTATGTGTAGCTACAGGGGACACACACACTTTCCAGGCAGCTGTGTTAAATATTTGAGATCCTGAGATTTTTGTTGTTGTTGTTATTGTAAAGTAAACTACTACAGAGTTCCAGCTATACCTTACCAGAAAAGCTTGATGAAAATAAAAGCTGCTCTTCCTTAATATCTCCCTTAGGAAAAGTTTCAGACACCATTTACATTCCCTAAAAGCTTTTGAGCAATTACAAACACCTTCATAAAATACAAAAGTATTCAAAATCTCATGAAATTGTCCTCTCCTATGAATGAGGACAGGCTGGAGTGTGAGCTGATCCCCCTATTAAACATCAGAGAATCCATACAGATGAAGTCTCCCATAGGACATTTGGGTCATTAATCAAGGAGCCCTACAAGGAACAGAATTAAAGGATAAATATTTGCCACTAAACTTAAAAAAAACCACCATCCTCAGAGATTTCAGCAGAGTGGATTTTAATCAAACTCCAAAAAACAAACATATGTTTTCATACACAAAACATATGAATGTGAAACAGTCAAATGGGGGACTGGAACATCTTTCATATGAGGAAAGGCTGTGGGACCTGGGACTGTTTAGTCTGGAGAAGAGGAGACTGAGGGGGAATCTCATTAATATTNCTGAGCCACAAACAGGTTAATAATGTCACCTGAGCCACCAGTACCAAACATTCTCAACTGTGTTACCTCACCGATGCCTCGGAAACCTCTAAAATGTCCTAAAATAGGGAAGAGCAAAAGATACATTGATGCTGCTGATCAAGTAGACAAGTTTGCCCAGGTTCAATTTGTCTACCTGATTTTTTTTCATCTTCTCTGTATAGGCATTTAGGTCTTTGTACTACTAAAACTCTGAGAGACAGGGGAATTGATCTGTACATTGAACTCAGTACTCTTATCTGTTAAGCCAATCAGCAGAACAGTCACCAACATCAATACCAGAGCACTATCATCACTGGTACCCAAAGAGCTTTCGCTGAAGTGAAGCAGGCAAGCTTTACCTGCTCCTGGTCCAGGCTCCTACAGATCTGGATAGGCATCTCTGCATCTGCCATATATACTGTTAGTGCTGGAGGTTTTTTGCATTAACTCACCTATCAGATAAGAGATTTACTTTGGATGAGTCAAATTTCTATACAATATGAAAGAAACGTTTATTTTCTGCCTCCTTGCCTCAACAGCTTCACACCTCTTCAAGATACACTTCATTTACTGAAGAATGCTACTTTTACATAGCAATCAGTTTACACCAAGCACTACAATGCTCTTAAATTACAGTTTTGAAATGTCTCATACTTAAAGGTATAAAGCCTCAAATGCTGAGGTGTGCAAGTGCACAATGCCACTGAATTCAGCTTTGTTGATTTGATAGGTTCACAAATCATCTTCACACAGTAAGAAAGATCTAAATATTTCAGCTCTTGACTATTTATATTCAACTAATGTTAGCATGCCTAATGCACATCAACAGCCACGCACCACGGCATCCCCACAACGTGAAAAGGTACTTCAGATCTAAACAACTTCAGTGGTGTGTTTCTGCCTTGACACCTTATCCTACATACTCAAGCTTCATGTCAAAGTACCCATCAGCACTTGTCACGCTGCTGCTTTACTGAGCACAAGATCCATCCAGACATTCCTCGTGATACAGCTGCTGTTAGAAAACCCATCATTTTACTCTAAATTATGTAAAGAGTCAATAGCAAAGGCAGCGAAATTGTCCTCCCTAAAGGAACATAGTTGTGTTTAGGTTATTCAACGTTGACATAAATGATCTATGAGTTCATTTCAGCATAACAATTTTTATTCCTTTGGACAGATTATGTAAGACTGTCCAAACTACAGATTTCACCCAAATGAAAGTCATGTTCATATCAGTATAATCTGTTTGCTCGGGTAACTTCATCAAAGAACAATTATGAGCCCAACCAGCTGAAATACAAGCATGTCATTACTGCCTGTGAAATACTGTGGCCCATAAGCCAGGTGATACAATTTGGATCGGCCCAAAGCTGAACCCACTCTCTAAGGCCCTTCAGGACATGTGTCCTCAAGAACTGACAATGTGGTGTTTGTAGCCCACCATAATCAACATGGCATTACAAATGAACACTGGGCACAAGAAGCCAGCCTTCACACTGCAGGTTTGGGAACCCACCAAGCAGCCCAGTCTTCTTTCAGGAAGGGCAGGCAGAACAGATAACATGGACCATTAGATCACAGAATCACAGAATGGCAGGGTTGGAAGGGACCTTTAGAGATCATCTAGTCCAATCCCCCTGCAGAAGCAGGTCCCACCTAGATCAGGTCACACAGGAACATGTCCAGGTGGGTTTTGAAGACCTCCAAGGAAGGAGCCTCCACACCCTCCCTGGGCAGCCTGGGCCAGGGCTCCCTCACTGAAACACTGAAATAGCTTTTCTTATGTTTAAGTGGAACTGTTTGTGTTCCAGCTTCATCCCATTACTCCTTGTTCTGTTGCTAGATACTATAGAAAAAAGAGATGTCCCAACCTCCTGACACCCACCCCTTAGATATTTGTAAATGTTAAAGAGATCCCCCCTCAATCTCCTCTTCTCCAGACTAAACAGCCCCAGGTCCCACAGCCTTTCCTCATCAGGAAGATGCTCCAGTCCCTGATCATCTTGGTGGCCCTGTGCTGGCCTCTCTCCAGCAGTTCCCTGTCCCTCTTGAGCTGGGGAGCCCAGATGAATCATGAACACATCACGAGCATCTATATGAGCACATATAGAGATAGATGTCCATCAGACAATGTTTACTGACCTGTGTGAGCTCTTGGAAAAGCCACAGCATATCAAGGACTTAGCCAGCCGGGCTTTGTGCTCGATTTTGCAAAGCATACAAGTGGTAGGAAAGGCTAAGAGCAACAAGCTACTATCATACAAGTAGCACAGTACATACACAGTACTATCTGCCTTTTTTCCCCGTAGATTTGGGGACAGAAAACATTACAAAACATGACCAGTACTTCAAAATCAAAATGTTCACACCAGGAGTTCGATTGTTACATTTAACTGAGATAAACGAGGCAGAAACCTGAGATGCTTCAGAAATTACTTCTCAGAAATACTTCAGTTTAGGAGAAATAAAAGATTGAGAATTAATTGGGATGAAAACCCTGAACAAAGACCCAAGAGAGCACAAAACATAGCTAAGAAAAAAGCGAGAAAGAAATTCTGTGGGTTTCTGTTGACCGCAGACACAAGCCATTCAGGACAAGCAGGCAGAGGAGAAATGGACAATTTACACTAAATGAACCTGATGCAGTGAAGATTAAAAATGATGGCAATGTTTCCATGAATTGCCTCTTTCCAACCCATTCTCCTGCTTTTTGAGCATGCTCAATGGACTTGTAGCTACGTCCATCGAATGTGGAGTGTCCTAAAGGAGACAGACTCCTCCCCGTTTCCCTGTGCAGAATCCTTGCCTGTAAGTTTGTTTCTGTGATGGAAAATGAAATGCTTTAAGATTTTCATTCTGTATACACAAAATCAAGCCACAGTGCAAATGATGCCTACAAAAAAGCTGATTAAGATCAAAAGCTCCTCGCTACACGCGTTCCTTTCCACCTCTCTAGAAAGAGCAAGCCACTTCAAAAGCAGCTGAATGATCTGCCTGCCTAATCTTGAAAGCTTCCAATTTGACAAAGTGCCAAACAGCAACATGCTAAATTTGTTGGAGTTAAATCTAAAGCACGCCTAGCTTGTTTGCAGTGTAAGGTACATCTCAAACAGTCTTATATATAACAGCATTCGTAGTTCTACATTGAGAAACACGCTCTCTTCAGAAGCTGTGTATTTAGAAAGCAGAAAGAGATGAATGTAGTTCCTAAAATAAATGCTTTGAGGGGTTTTTTTTTATGTTGTATTTTACTGGAAGTTGGTAGAGCTGGGAACAATACAAGACACAAGGCTAGTGTGAGCTAGACTTCACTTTTCCTGTGGGAAAAAAAACACAAGAACCACCAAAACAAAACAAAGCAGGTCATTGCACAGCATCTTTAAGCAAGAGAGGTAGGGAAGCAAACTATGTATTCACCATCTAGATGTCTCAAAACCTATTCCAGTCATAGCTTCTTGCACTCCTTACTTGAAGGTTGAGTCCCTCCTTCCTACAATGTCTACAGCTCACTTGGTGAACTCTGAAAGGTACCACCTCTGTGAGTTTGGCCAAGCTGTACCATCACTATGATGCTTAACAGAACCCTGAACCAGATCATCAGCATGCTAGAGAAACAACCTGCCGTGCTGACTGCAACCATACCATTGCTTCCATCTGCCAAGATCCATTTTTTCCCTTCTCTTAAAATCAGGGTGCCAGCTCTTTTAGGCAAGCAGCACATTTTTTATCTCATCTGTGCAGTGCCTATCACAATATTTTTAGAAACACGGAATCATTTCAGCTGAAAGAGACGTTTAAGCTCATCGAGTCCAGCCTTTGTCTCAGCCCTATCAACCATTAGATCCCCGATTCTTGACTGATTCGGAGGAGTGCTGTTGAATTACAAGAATGGAAACAACAAGATAAAAATGGCATAATAACCACCAGCTCATCTAAACACACTTGCACTAGGAAACACAGTCAAGTGAGTCCGAGATAGTCTCCAGGTACTGTTTTGGTTATGTGTATGATTCTCCCAGTAGGACTCCCCATTAAATGTGAAACTAATGGACGAGTTCCTGTGTGCACTACTCTAGGTGCTGCTGCTCTGGCAGGGGGGGTTGAACTGGTTGAGTTTCAAGGTGCCTTCCAACCATTAAGATTCTGTAATGCTGTAATTCTGTGATTCCATCAGTGAATTCCTGAATTCAAAGAAGCTGGAGCATAAACATTTATCTCAATCTCTCAATTCATCTCAGGTACCCTAAATTCCAGATGCCTCACCACTTGTAGTCAAACTTTCCAGTTAAAATTATACTATTTGATGTGTCTAATGCAAAAACAAACCAATTCACAAACTCTGGCATCACACTGCAAAGGCACACCATGCACTCAATTTTAGTCTGGAGGAGACTGGAGGTGGGGGAGATCTCAGTAATAGTTACAAATATCTAAATGGTGGGTGTCAGGAGGTTGGGGCAGCACTTTTTTCTGTTGTATCCAGTGACAGGAAAAGGGCTGATGTAAAGAAGCTGGAACACAAACAGTTCCATTGAAACATAAGGAAAAACTATATCAGTGTTTCAGTGAGGGAGCCCTGGCCCAGGCTGCCCAGGGAGGGTGTGGAGGCTCCTGCTCTGGAGGCTTTCAAAACCCACTTGAACATGCTCCTGTGTGACCTGATCTAAGAGGACTTTTGGCAAGGGAGTTTGACTGGTTGATCTTTAGAGGATCCTTCCAACCCTGCCATTCTATGGTTCTGTGACTCTAATACAGTGATAAAAGCACTCTCATGTAACCTAAGAGCACTGTCCCAGCTGTGCACCAATGCAAGGCAGTGAGGAACAGCACAGAC
>WBNH01009708.1:0-33322 GCA_013401255.1 Urocolius indicus
GAGTTAAGACATTGTTCAAGCATCTCTCAGTTGTAACAGGGCTCTGACTGTATGAAGAGCTGCCACAATTATTGGTACAGAAGAAACTTGTGATGTCCAGCACCCTGCAGATGCTGAGCTAAACCTAACTAGGCTCTGTTCAGTAGAAGGTATATGGATCTGGGCTCACCACTGGCTCCTTGTTTCCACAGCATTGCTAGTTGTGTCAGACCTCAACACTCGTGGCTCAGCAGTGGGCCAGAGCCTGGGTAGGAGCACCAGCCTTGGGTGCAGCCTGATAGCAGGAGCTGGGAGAACCTCAGCTCAAGGGTTAGAAGGACAGGGATGATGTCTGGGGCTTGGCCCTGTACCCCCCTCAATTAGGACATGGCTCCATGCCCATAGGGTTGAGTTTTGTGAATGATTTGGAAGCTCTGTTCACCATTCATAGTCATAGGCAGAGAAAAAGGAGAGGAGTGGGAAGAAACCCTTAATAAAAGGTTCTATGAGAGTCCAGAATTGTGGCCCCCAGAATGCCACAATCACCCATTGTGGGCAGCTTAGGGCAATGTTTCTGCAGAGTGTGACAGAGAGGTTACTCCCACTTTATCTTCCTCTAATTCTACCTGATGAATTAGCAAGTGAGAAATATTTGCTGACATTTGCCTTGCTGAGCAGTGATGTGTTCATCAGGCAGAACACAACCCCAGAGCAGTTGGAGTGGAGGAGAGCAGCATTGGATTCCTCTCGGGCAGCCAGCTGTGCTCTGTACTTTGATTTATTTCCAGCCTATGATTCATTTTTTGCTAAGAGGAAGGAACTTCTCTGGCAGGGGTGATGCAGGAGGGTCTGCAAAAAGGTAGTTTACCAATTTAGCCAAAGCAACATGTCTTTTCTGTGTAGGTGAGTGCAGGAAGGAGAATGTCTTCCACTTGTCCTGCATGAGAACTGCTCCTGGAACAGTGCTATTTGTGAGATGATTTGCTCAGTTCCCAAAGGGGTGTGAGGGGAGCAAATGCCTCAACTTTCCTGTTTAGCCTTTGTCTGCCTGGAGCAGACCTGAGCAGAGCAGGGGCAGGTTGCCAGGGCCAGCTGCAGTCCAGGGCAGGCACGGCTTTGCCATCCAAAATAGACAGGGTGCTAGCAGCCCCACTTCTGCACCATCAGCAGCTGGCTGAGCACCAACCACAGCTTGTCTTAGTGCTTTTTGGAATCACAGGGCATAGTTTAGAGAGGCATGAAGCTCAAGGCCACTTATTTGGGTTACATTAGGAAGGGACACTTGCTGATGTCATGAAACTTTCATGAGGGCAGTTTGTCTCATACTGTATAAATACTTCTCTTGATACAAAGCAGAGGGAGTCCCATCCCAGGCTGTTTGGTGTTTGCTCCAGCTTGAGCTCCTTGTCCACCCTTTAGGTTGATGGTGATAGACAGATGGTCCAGTGGCCACAGTGGGTGGACAGGTGTGGGCTAGAGATGTAGGACAAGGGAGATGGTTCAAAGGTGGTGACTGTGGCATGAGCCTCTGAGGGCTTGGGACCTGAGCTCCAGGACCCTCTTGACCATGGTGACACTGCATGACCATGCTGCTCAAGGCACACAGGAGATCTCTGCAGAAGCTGGGATCTGCATGAGTAAAAGTGGAGAGAATATAGTCTTACATGAAAACATCTACAGGATCTTTACAGATAGTCCATCTCTGATTTTGCTGCTCCCTGGTTATGCCTTGTATTTTCTCTTTGATGTTCCCATCTCATAGATGTGGGAAATAGAGCATCAGAGAAGCTGAAACCTGTGCTTTATGCATTGCCTGGGCATGAATCTGGGCATGCTTCTCCATGGGCAGTGAAATGGAAAGATGTGTGGCTGGGTGAGTGGAAGAGCTGAACACAGATAGCTGTGGGCATAGCTGAAATTGGCATCATCACTTCAGCAGGGCAGCAGGATTTCAGCAGGGTTCACTACTTTAGGATGCTCCAAATTCATGCAGTGAGTTAAAAACAGACATGGCAATAGGTCTTGCTGTTTCCATCTCTTGATTTGCTACCTTGCCCTGAGGGCCTTCTTTCCTTTTTCCACCTAGGGGTCTGTAAGAGAACAACTTTAGGAGCTGGTTTATGAGAGGCTGCAGGTTAACCAGAATAGTGGAAATAAACAGAAGCCAGGGGCTCCCTAGTGAAGCATGCATGATTGCTGTTACATAAGCTAATTTGAGTGCTATAAAAACCATTAGGTTTTTGAGGATTTTTTTCCTCAGGGAAATTCTGCCAGAACACATCTCCTGCCTCTCAGACACGGGTACCCCCACCACACAGCACAGCCTCTCTACATGGAACTGTGGTATCTGGGCAAATGGAGTTTGGAAACATCTCTTGTAAACCTTGGTCCAGACTTTCAGATCATTCTGACCTTTACTGCATCCTTTTTGGGTGTCCTGCTGCCATACTGGGATCCAGGCTAAGTACAGCCCTTCTGCTCCAGATGGAAGCCCTGGGGATGCACAACCTCTCTTCGCAGTATCATATTTTCAGCACTGACTCTGCCTTTCACCTTGACAGAGCAGCAGAAGGGTTAACAAGAGACTTGTGGTTACAGCCTCATTGCTTTGGATGTGTCCCTAAATGAGGTCATATGAATTTCTCTGGGCAGCCTCTATTACCCTTTGTTTTAAGCACCAGGCTGGTCACCCCAGCTGTGCAATCTCTGTGCCAAAGAGCTCCCCATGCACACAAACTGCTTGCCTCTGGCGCTCTGACTACCCCTCACTTGACATGTGTCCTCTTCGTCATTCTTATCATGAGGACAAAGTAGCAGAGGGTCCCTTCTGCAGCAGCACTGCTCTGATTGAGGCTCTGCAGGAAATCCCAACTCCAGGCAAGAAGTTAAAGCCTAAAGGCTGCTCTGGGTTCAGGTGCTTGGCTCCCTGTGTGGACACACGAGGACTTGCATAACACAGACATGAGGACTCTGAGCTGCCTGCAGAGTCCTGTGGGGCTCCCACGTGCTTCCAGCACAGATGAGCATTACTTACAGGGGATGAGGGAGAATGGGCACTGGCATGCACAGCTACAAAATTGAATAGTGAGAGATGCCATGGGCCTGTTTGCTATTGATGGGATGTGCTGAGCACTGACTCATCCTCTTGTTCCTTTACAATAGCTGTGAGTCATCTCCAGTCTCATGTATAGCCTCTTTTAGTCCCAAAGGGCAACTGAAGCTCACAGGTGAGTGCTTAAATCTCTTGTACAACATCTGGCACTATGGACTCTGATGTGAGAAAACCAGAGACAGTGAAATATAAATCAGTAGTTTAGGATTTTATGTTCTGTAGTGTTTGGAGGCTTTAGCTGTGGACTGTGTTTTAAGATAACCATCCTTCCTCCCTGGAATGAGATACAGGTTTGTTGATGAGTGATGAGGCTCCCAGGGTTGCCCTGAGGAAAGGACACATAGAAGTGCAGAGTGCAGCTTCTCTGGGCCAGGAGCAGTAGTCCTTGAGTGAAGTTATTGCCTTGGGGCCAGTAAGCTTCTAACAGCCTTTCAGAAGAATCTCACATCAGCTGCAGCAGAGAGGAGGTGAGAGAGCAGGGAAGGGGAATGGCATTGGAAAATGGCTTTATCTCATTTGTCTCATCCTGTTGTGAAGGATGGAGAAAAAGAGGAACCAAACAGTTCTCTAGAGGAGAGCACAGTGCCCTGGAAGAAAGATGTTTGTTATCACCTCTGCCAACTCCAGCCCAAGTCTTTTGGCTCTAGAGAGTGAAAGGACACCCTTGCCCTGAGGAATAGGGGAAAGATGACCCAAAGGAGGGCTGATGTGCCTTGGCCCGGTCTGTGTGTGCTAGCTGATGCAGTGCTGGTTGCCCCAGCAGCTGCTTTCCCTCACTGCAATACGTGTGTGTCTCCTCACTCTTAATTTTCTTCCTCTTTTTGTTGCTGAACTATCAGTTTGCAATTGCTCTTGGGCATTTTGGCAGCCCAGCTTGTGGCTGCTCAGCTTTCCCTCTTCCCCTCGAAGCTGTGTGTCCCTCAGCACGTGGGCAGGGGCAGATTCCCCAGCCCTGACTACCCACCACAGGCATCCTCTGAGCCTCGGTGGCCGACGCATCCGGCGGTGGCTGCGCTTCCCAAACCCTCTAATTGTACCTTAGGCACAGAGCACTGATTTGTTCCTTGCTATATTTATCTGGTGTCTCAGACTGAAACAAAAAAGAGAGACAGGAGTGCAGCCTTTTGTGTGGAAATGGGCTCAAGTTGCCCCAGAGGACGTTTAGATTGAGATGAGGAAGAACTTTTTCCCTGAGAGGGTTGTCAGCCCCTGTCCCAGGCTGCCCAGGGGAGGTAGGGGAGTCTCCAGCTCTGGAGCTATTGCAGAGACCCATAGCTGAGGTGCTGAGGGCTGTCGGTTGGCTTGGCAAGGGTGAGGAGTTGGACCTGATGGTCTCAAAGGTCTTTTCCAACCAAAATGATTCTATGATTCTATGCTTCTACCCTGTGATGCGCCCTCTGTCCTGGGCACAGTTTTGTCTTGGGGATAGTAACAACTCAGGAGGATCTATGTCCCTCTGTGTTGAACAAATACAAGTTTTCATAATAAGAGATAATCAAAGAGGGTCAAAACAGTGCTTGGCAACCAAGAGCTATGGTCCAGAGCAGGCGAGCTCCTCCTCTGCCCAGGTGGGAGAGAGAAATGGAGGACAGGGGAAGCAAAGTAAGTGTCAAAGAGCAAAGTAGCAGCATTCAGAGGATAAGTATCTCCCTTGAAAAGATCAGAATCTCCTTGGGGATTTTTTAAATTGTTGTTGTTTGGGGTTTTTTTTCCAAATGAAAAGGAGAAATATATTCAGTATCTTCTTTCTTCCTCATCCTCAAGGCTCATATAAATGTAAATGAACAGTTCTTGGAGCAAACAGTGAGCAGAGACTTGTGTCCTGTCATCTGCTGGCTGGGTCCAGCCTGGGGGGAAATGGCAGAGAGGGAATATAATGGAGTAACACTTAATTGCCCTGTTTGAGTTTGGACCTGTATTTCCTTATGTGAAAATGCTTCACTGAACATAATTTGGTTCAGGTATGCTCTGCTCTGACACACTATCCTCAAGCTGTGTGCTTTCCTCCCAGCTCAGCAGCACTGCAGGTAGCTGAGCTTGTGAAAGAACCAGTTAAATCCCCATTTTGCCTGGCTTTCCAGGCCCTGGAGGTCTTTGGCTGCTCTGGCTGCTTCCCAGCACCTTTGTCGATGCAGCTTGAACCTCTGATCCCTGCATGGACTTGCAGAGTTCATCCTTTCCAGCTTACTCAGCAGCAGGGCTGGGGTTACAAGGGGATTCCTGCCTGGTTTGCTAACAACCTGGTAGAAGTGGCCAGTTATGACTATGGGACTGCATGTGTGAACTGAATAGAAAAGAAAATAACTCTTCTGTTGGATGAAATGCTGCAGGAATGTAATCAGAACATAAACCCAGAGAGGAGAGAGGCAGACAAGGAAGTGCTAATAGGATTTACCTGAATACCTGCAGGTGTGTGTGTACCACAGTGGCTGCTGCTGGGGCTGGTGACAGTGCCAATAGCCCTAAATCCCCTCATGGCTGTCTCCTGATGCCCTGGGCTCTGTGCCATGTGCAGGGTTGGGGGTGAGCTTATGCTGCATTCGAGGCACCTTCCTGCTTATCTACATGGTTGTGCACAACAAGCATTTCATTGCTTAGCAGAGGGCTTGGGCGTTGCTGGGCCAGCCTAGGAAAGGTGTGAGAGATAAAATTCAAACTGAGCCTGGAACAGGGTTTGATTTACTTTCTTTCTTGTGATTTCCTTCCTAGCTTTCTCTGCACCTGGCAGAGCTTCCTGCTGGCTGCCAGCCCTGCTAACGCTGAAACCTGTGTGGTGGGGTGAGGGAAAGCATGCAGCCCGTGCCAGCCAGGGCAGCCACAAAGCAAGGCTCCTGCATTGTTTCAGCTTCTTGTTTGCAAATGGAAATTGGGTTTATCTTTATGGCAGAGAGTGGTGGTTTCCTAAAAGTTACTCCTGTCTCTTCCCTGGCCTTGTGGCTTTGCCAAAAAGCAGCTTTGAACATTGAGAAGACAGCCCCAGCCAGAGGAGTAGTTCAGTCTCTTTCCAGAGCCCTAGATGTGCTTGACTTCCCCCCTCAAACCGTTTTAATACTATTAGAAAATGCAATATGTATTATACTTGTATATATGTATTACATAATAGGTAATATGTATTATATCATGCCCCATGCTGGCCTGATGGGCACAGTGTGACTAAGCACCCCCTCAAACACAGCCCCCCAGTGCCACCAGTACCTGCAGCAGTGGCAGGAGTGCTTTGCCAGCACTGCTTCAGAGACACAGGGCTGCACCTTGAAAGGGAGTCCATTCAAATTTCCTGAAGGACTTGAAGTTTGAATGAGAGCATCTACCTGGAGGGTTTGTGAGCTCAAAGTCCAATTGTGTTAATCATTATTTGGCTTCATTTCCCAAAGTGCCCTGTGAGAAGTGATGCCTTTGCCTTGTCCATCCCAATCACCTGGCTCTTGATGGGTTAAAATGTGTGTGCTGCCCTCATTTCTCTTCATTCACCTGCTTCCTTTCCTGGTACTTCCCCTGAGCTTTTCCCTTCCTCTCCAGCATGAGTAGCTTGGCAATAAAGGCTGCTTGGGGGAGGCAGTGGGGTGGATTTTGTGCTGCATGGGGCTGTGCAGCTCCCTTGAGTCCTTGCTTTGTGTTCAACACCTTCGAGGTCTTGGGCAGGAAACGTGATTTCAGGCTGTTCATGGGAAAACCTTGCTTATTGTCCCCTCTCTAGTGTCTTAGGCACTGGCAGCAGGAGCATGTAGAGCTTTAATAGCAAATGAACAGAAATCTGGGGACGAAACTAAATGTCCCTGCCCAGGGAATAATCCCCTGGGCATTAGAGAGAAACTTCCCTAAGGAATGACCAGCTTTCTGCTATCTCTTGTGCAGTAGGTGCTGCTGGCTGGGGATGTGGGACTGACCCCAGAGCTTGACATTCACTGCATTCCTTCTCCCTCTGCTTTGGTGACTGTCCATCAGCTGCTGTGTGAGGGAAACAGGCAGGATTGAAAAGCAGTGCATTGTAAGTCCAGCCTGTCCAAAAGTGCAGCAGTGCCTGTAACACCTGGAGTCTTTCCTTGGCAGTGTATTCATCCAGCCAGGAAGCAATTTGTCCTCCTGCCCACGTTACAAGGGGGTAAGTGCCAGGCTCTGTCACAGCTATCGCACTGGTGATTTTCCATACAAACTGTGAGTATTTGGGGGCAAAAAGTGTCATGAGAGAGCACACAAGGGTCCTGCCAGCACACTGGGCCTCTGTAGCAGCTGTGACTTCCCTGCCAGCCTCTGGCTGCGGGAGGGATGGAGGCAGTGCCCTTGCATCTGCCTGGCTGACTCAGACTGTCAATGGGAATTGGCAGGAGGTGACTCGGGAGGGTCACGTAGGGCAGTTTGGGCAGCACTGTGCCAGCGGGCAGCATGGGCATCGTGGAGATGCTGATGTGGTGTTCCCAGAGCCTGCCCTGGCTGCTGGCCAAGGGGATGTTTCTGAGCATATCAGCCCATCGCTGCAGCCACACATCCCTCCATCCCAACTGGGGACAGGAGGCTGTGGTGAGGGGCTCTGCAGGGCTACTCTTCTCCCTCTGCACTGCCCTGTCTTGGGCATCGCAGGGAAGGAAAATGGCTTTAAAATCCCATCTCTGCTCCACTGTGAGACCAAAAAGAAAGACCAGGAACTTGTGCCCAGAGCAGAGACTTTCACTATCACTTTCGGGCTGCCTGCAGAAACCCTCCCCTTATCAACATTTTGCAGAGGGGAGGAAAGCAAAGCGGGGGCTCAGTGCCAGGGTGAAGCTCTGCAGCGGGTTGCACGGGGCGAGTAAACATGTGCAGTGCTGGGGTCCTGCCTGGTAGCAGCAGCAGCAGCAGCAGCCCATGATGCTGTGCTTGGAATGAAGTCAGCCTTCATCAGCCGAATAGTTTATGCATGAATCGAAACTTCAGACCTGGCAGGGTGGGGGAAAGGCGCAGGAGCCTGTGCTCTTTTCAAATGCTGGAGCCAAGGAAGGAGGAGGGGATAGAGGAAATAGCAGGAAAATAAGACTGGGGAAGCAGAGAGGGATTTGAGAAGTTGGATGAGTTGTTCTCTCTGTTATTGCGAGCAGCCAAGTTCCTTAAGCATCTCTTGGTGGATATTAGGAGGGAGCTGTGGAGGCTGGAGCCTGGACATTCGCATGCTGTAGCTTTAAGACTGTTTTACGGAGGACTCAGGATTTCCAGTTTTCCTGTGCCTGTTGGAGTATTTCAGGGAGTTACAGGATTTTTTGGGGTCATGCACCCCCTTTTTCTTTTTTCTTCCTCCTTTCTCTTCCCCTCTTCTTGTTTCTTTTCATTTCAAAGAGACAAAGCTACTTCAGTTTGGAGCACAAACATATGATCAGCACATGGAAATGTGGTAATTTGGATGCATTCATGATTGCAACAGATTGAAGAAATTAGACCAGACAAAGAGCTTTTTTTGGAAGAGGAGGAGGCAAGGCAAGGAGGGAGGGAGAGTGGGGGAAAGAAGGGGACGCCACCGAAAAAAAGGGACGGCCGTGACCCGCGGATGCTAAATATATCCCGTAGTAATGGAGAGGGACCGCATTTCAGGTAGGCTATTGATCTTTTCGTACATTATACTCTGCCCTCCTGCCTTTCCAGCTGCTTCTACACTTTAAGAAGAGAATCAGCCACGCTCCGGGTGGATTTCAACCTATTCCTTTACTTATTTCCTTTTCTTTGCAATGCTTCCTTGCTGTGTTTCTCTTTCCCACCCCCCCTTTTCTTTTCCCCCTGTCCTCCTGAGCCCTGCAGACAGAAGGTGGTTCCAGCAGCGGCGGGGGGAGTGAAGGGGGAAGCATAGGGGGAGAAAAAAAGGAAACTGCTCTCTAGGTCTGGATTTCATTTGAGTCCCTCTCTTTTCTCCCCCTCCCTCTGCTCCCATGTGCCGCACGGCGCAGGGGGATGAATGCTGAGCCTGTTAGCTCAGAGCTGCGAGCTGGGAAGAGGGAGGAAAATAGCCGAGCTCTTGGCATGGAGACGCGTTTCTGCTCTGAAGGTTGGCTCCTGACTTTTGTGTGTGTGTGTGAGTGTGTTGTGGTTGAGCTTTCGCTGCTTGCCAAAGGATCTTCCCCCAGCTTTTGCCCTCCCATCCAGCCTGCTGCATGTCTCGCAGCCCTTCCACAGCACAGGAGCTGGGGGCTGCCAGCCCGGTGTGTGCTTCACCTCGCTGGCCAGGCGTGGGGATGGCTGGTGGGGTGGGAGGATGGAGTGTGGGGTAAGGGAGGAATGAATAACTCCATTTAACTTCCCAGCTTCCTTGCAAATCCCGCCTAATGGTGCGTGTCTGAGTGGTTCCAAAAACTGCTCCCGGGTACGTGGAGCTGGTGGGGAGTGGTGTTGCAGGGAGCTGCTTCTGGGCTGGCCGTGGCTGTAACGGTTGGCTTCTGGCAGCAGGGAGAGAGGACAAGCAGTGTGGCATTACCCACGGGGCTCGAGCTCTGCTGCATCAGCAGCATGTCCAGGATCAAAGAGGGAGAGAGAGAGGGAGGGAGTGTCTGTGCCCAAATTGTCAGACTCAGTGTGCTGTGTTCCCCTCCTCCTGCCCCATGGCATGGCACAGATCACCCTCCCCCAGCACGGCAGCCCTGGGGAGACACGAGGCCTCTCCTAGGCGTTCCCAGCTGGCTGCTGGGCATCGGCGCTGGGAGGGAAACCACAGGGATGAGAGGAAACACTCAGGCCAGGGTGGAGTGAAACTGTGGCCAGAGAAAGCTGCTCCCATGGCTGACCCATAGAAGACCCACTGGGCCCTGTCTGGGATGTGTCGAGAGCACCAGAGGCCCCCAGATGAGGACTTACCTGCAGGAGCATCCTCTGCTCCCCACTGCCTCTGGAGAACGCGGATGACACCTTCTTGTCCTTCTCTCCATCCTTTTTGCTCGAGCCTTCTCCTCTGGTTTGAGCCACTTCAAAGCATTCCTGAGAGCTACTTATAACTCAGAGCCTGGTGGGTGTTTCAGCAGCACAGGGCCTTGGACTGAATAGCCTCTGCCCCTGCGTGCAGGCCACTGTGAAGCAGGGATGGGAGCAGAGGAAGGAGTGGCAGCTGTAGTTTAGTCCCACCACAGTTTGGCCTTCAACATCCATTCCTTGTGCAGCACTGAGTCTCCTTGCTCCACGCAGAGGTGACAGGGAGCTTGGCAAAGGGTCAGTGGAGAGAAAGATGACTCCCTGTCATGATGTGATGAGGGCTCTTTGTTCCAGAAGAGCATCAGAGGTGGGTTTCTCTCAGCCCTTGAGCTACATGTCACGTTCAGCTGCTGTGAGGAGCACAGAGCCCTCATGCTTGGGCTGGCAGCACCCAGGACTCTGCAAGCAGGAGGACCCCAGGGCAAGTGTCCTTGTGCAAAGAGGCAAGAGCTGCTGCTGCCTCCCAGGAGCATGAGCAGGGTCTGCAAAATGCTCATGTCCAAGGGTGTATATATTTTGGTGACCTTTGCTGGAACTGGCTTTTGTGTGGTGAGGGGAATGTGGCTGAGCTGTGGGTGGGCAGCAGGCAGGGTGTGCTGGGTGGCCTGGGCTGTGCTGGGGGGCTCGGTGTGGGATAATGGATGTGGCCACTCTGCCCTCACTCAAGCACAAGGAGTTTGTGAGCTGCATGGGAATCCAGACCCATGCAGGTCATCTCAGTAGTGTTTGTGATAATGCAGCTCTGGCAGGAAATACAGGGTGAGATGAGCTGAAGGGTGGGTGTCAGGGCTTCTCACAGGTCTGCAGGCAGGGAGAGCTCATCAGTGAGAGCTCTGGCAGTGCCAGAGGGAATGCTAAACCCATGTGTGGAGACAGAGGAAACCTGCGCTCAAGGTGGTTCTGAGCACAAAAGTAACAATATCACCAGGTCAGGTTGTTGCCTCCCAGGTCCAGATTCAGCTCTCACTGGTGCTGCTGCTGCTGCTGGCCTGTGCTCTGAGGGTCTCACAGGGCCATGGGCTCTGGAGAGGAGCAAAGCTCAGCCTCTGGCTTTAATGACTAACCAAAAGATGACTCAGATGAAAGCAGATAAGTCACTGCTCTGGCCCTAAACATGCTTTTAATTAATACTGTGCTGTGAGTGGGAATAGCTGACTCCTGAGCTGAGTGTGGAGCTGCTGGATGGTGTGAGAGCACCCTGGGGTGGGTGGGAATTGGTCCTGGCCTCTTCTTTGAGGGCTACTTTCCCACAGCTGCTGGAACTCAGCATGTCCCATGGGATCTCCTCTGCCCAGGGAGATCTCAGGCTTTCCTTGCACACAGTGATGTCTCTGACCTAGCATCCCCTCTCTGAGGATGACAAGCAACTTGTGTTTCTAGGGAAGGCATTGAAGGTGTGAGGTGAGGCTGGAGGTGTGTGCTTGGTTCACTGCCAGCTCCAGGTTACTGAGGGTCTTCCTCGGGCTCTATACCAAGGTACCAGTCTCTTGTGGTGCCTATGGGTGCTCTTATATGAAACACTATCTCCTATAATCTGCTAGTCCCTTTAAATCTGATTAAACACTCTCTCACATTTCTGCAAGCTAACACTGCATGAAAAGCCTTAACTCTAAATTAATTTGTTTCCAGGCATCCTTCTGCACTGGTTTTGGGGCCAGGGAGCTGTGCTCTGGGGCTGCTGTGTCCCTCCCCTCTGCCCCTACTCTCTGCTGTGCCAAATTGCTTTGGTGGCTGTGGCCTGGAGATGGCTCTCCTGTCTTTCCCTAGCAGATGGCTCTTTTAACTGGTCCAGATCTTTTTTCCACAAAGCCTCAATTGTTAATGCCATGAGGCCTCTTAACTCTTCTTAAAAGAGAAAGAAAGGCCTGGTACACCCTAAGAGAGGACTGAATGGGCATAAGGTGATAGGAAAGGAGTTCTGATCTCCCAGGTAAATTATTTATGTCACTTTTGCAATTGCACTGTGAAAACTCACTTTAAGAGTTAACAAATGATGGTGAGTAGGTGATTGTAACACCTAACTGCAATGAGCAGCCTGTGCTAGGCAGGGCCAGCAGCAGGCAGCTGGGAGTGCTGGAGGTGCAGGCAATCTGCTCAGCTCCAGAAAGAAGGATGTACCATTTATTAACCTATCAGTGCTCATTCTCAACCTTTCAGTTATAAATCCACTATGTTTGTGTGTGTATAGAGTCTAACATGGCTTTCTACACCATACTATGCACCTAAATGATCTGAGCAGCAAGGAGACAGCCCCTGTTTGCAGAGGCTGTGCAGGCAGCAGCTCTGAGACTAAATGCAGCAAGACAGAGCATCTTCAGTGGTCACGTGCCTGGAGTGAGAAGCAGAAAAAAGAGTGTCTCAACCCTGGATGTGAATGCTGGGTGGATTTCTGAAGTTATTTTTTAGAATGTGTGTGTAGCAGGGCAGAGAGTTTGGGGTTGCTTCTGATCACTCTTGTTTTCTCTGTCTCAGTTTTCTTGGTGTTCCTGTTATTCTCAGGAGGTGGCAGATAAAAGCCTGGCGTGTTTCTTTTCAGTGGTTTTCTCACAGCTATACACCTTTCAGCAGACATTTTCCCCTTTCCTCTGGCTTGCAGCACATCACACACATGAGACACCAGATCAGGTATTTACAGTCTGGATGGTTCTACCTCCTGTTAGATCCCACTGCATTCATCCCATTCTGGCACTCAGGGACATCTTCCTGTCCATTCTGCCTTTGCTGGTGGCTGTGGCTCTGTCCTTAGCTCTCCCTTCTACTGTCAGTGTCCCACTGCTGACATCCTGCCCCAGTGCTGATGTCCTCCCATGTGGCTTGCTGCAACCTGTGATGCTCTGTCCTCTGAGGCCATTGTCCTATGTGCTCTGTGCTGTGAAAAATACCTACAGGTTTTTTTCACCTAAGTTTCTTGTTCAAGCATTTACCTTCATCTAAGATGCTCTGTAGCAACCTGCTGTGACTTTGGGTTTTGGCTCATCTAATAGTTGGTCCATGCATGCCCCCTCCCAGGGAAGGTTTTGGCTCAAGAGAAATTCTCCCTCCCTACTCTGCCCTGGTGAGGCTTCATCTAGAGTCCTATGTCCAGTTCTGGACTCCCCAATTCAAGAGAAACAGGGAACTGCTGGAGAGAGGCCAGTGCTGGGCTACCAAGATGATCAGGGGACTGGAGCATCTTCCTTATGAGGAAAAGCTGTGGGACCTGGAGCTGTTCAGCATGGAGAAGAAAAGACTCATCAACACTTACAAGTCCCTAAAGGGTGGGTGTCAGGAGGATAGGGGGGACACTTTTGTCTGTAGTGTCTAGTGACAGGACAAAGGATAATGGCCAAAAGCTGGAACACAACCAGTTCCACTGAAACTCAAGGAAACTCAACTTTGGTGCTGAGGTGAGGGAGCCCTGGCCCAGGCTGCCCAGGGAGGGTGTGGAGGCTCCTTCTCAGGGGGTTTCCAAACCCATCTGGACACAGCCCTGTGCCCCTGCTCGAGGGGAACCTGCTTTAGCAGGGGCTTGGGCTGGATGAGCTCTGCAGGTTCCTTCTAACCCCACCATGCTGAGATTCTCTGATTTCCTGAGGCTGCTCCACACTGCTCCCAGCCTGCTCTTGGCTGCCTGCTCCTCCCTGGCCAGCGGACGCATTCCCCCAGTTGTCTGAGGCACGTCAAGGTATGAAGCATTATCCTTTTCCTGATATATGCTCTAAAACCTGTTGGAATTTCTGCTCTTCTTCATTAAATATAATCCCATTGTGGGACACAATCCCTGACGTCACAGGTAACATCGACACTGCTCTGTTGAACTTGGCTAACCTCAGGGCCGGAGCTCCTTTTCTGCCTGTCCTTCTGCTTTGTGCTTTGCTGGATGTCTCAGAGCCTCTCAGCAGAGCGATTCCCATGCTGCTGGGGTGAGGGAGGACATTTCTCATGCAAGTCAGGGCTCTTCCAAGGTCCAGCATACCATAATGCTGAGTAGGAGCAAGTACGTAGTTAGGGAAGTATGTCTGGGTCAACACAGGTCTTCTGTTGTCTTAATGATCCCAGAAGCACAATATCTATGTCTTGTTGGCTTCTTCATGGGGTACGGCTGTAGCTAGTGGACAGAATAATTAGTTAGAGAGCAGTGATGCTGGATGCTGTGAGTGCTGTCTTTGGAGTCAGGGCTCTGTGCCTGTATCCTGCCATCCTACAGGCAGGGGGGAAGGTCCTGATGGGCAGTGAGTCCTGTTTTAGGAGGAAGCCTAGACCTGAGAAAATTTAGGTGAATTTTGTCTTTCTGCCCATATTTTCTGTAAGTCCTTGGGAAAAGCTGTTTGTGCTTTCATTACTCTTTGGCTGTGGGTCAGGATCTGGTGTTTGGGTCTCTGCACAGAAGCTCTCTGAAGGCTAAAGTGAGGTTGCAGCAGTGTCCTGCATAGGGGAGCTCAGATGTGCAGCTGTAAATTCGAAGCTGTTCTAACACTGCAGCAAAGGGAGTTGTGAGTCTCTCAAATGTGTGTGCATGGGATCTGAAGGTGTTCCACCCAGACTACTTGTTCTTGGTGCCTATTCTGAAGAGCTGTTGGAGGCAGAATCCTGTGTATACATGCTTAAATAAGGTCTATAGATATTGACCCCTTTACACCAGGTTTCTTGGGCTGTGCTCACTTGCTGCTTCCCACCAGTTTGTTTGCAAGGGCAGCTTCCTTCCTGTGCACCAACACTGACAATTCATTTCTCCATGATCACCTCTGAGTGGCATTCAGCACCTCCTTTACCTTTCCTCTGGCACTTCAGGCTGCTGTTATATTTATATGTCCTGTGCTAGCACTTGGATGCTGCATCCCCAGCCCAGGAAGGCCATGAGCTGCTGATGGAGCTGCTGTTTGAGTGGAAGGTGGAGTGAAATAGCTTCTCAGTGTAATGTGCAAAAGAATGATGGGATGCTGATACCAAGAGTATTGTGAGAGACTTATGAATAGTTCTGATTTGTGGCTTGAGGGAGAACGAACACTGTTTTACAGGTGAATAACATACACTGTTTTTACAAGCAATAACCACACAATAAACCTGAAAGTGTGTTTTTCATAGAATCATAGAGCAGCCCAGGTTGGAAGGGACCTCAAAAGATCACCTGGTCCAGCCTTTCATGGCAAAGGGAACTTAGATGACATTATCCAGCACCATGTCTAATCACATCTCAAAAACCTTCAGCAATGTGGATCTCTATCATGTCCTTGGGGAGGTTGTTCCAGTGATTGACTGTTCTCACTGTAAAAAATGTTGGTTTTGTAACAAAAACTCTCTGTTTTGTTTTGACTTGGCCTGGTTCAAACCCATGTGATGTTGGTGCTACATAAACGCATCTGTATTAATTTTATGGTTACATCATTCCCTGATACCTTCTAAACTAAAGCAGTCATTCCTGGAGCAAGTTCTGGTTTCCAGTGTGACCAATCTAAGGAGTGACAAGCATGATAACTTGGATGCAGGATTGGTGGGGGATCCTGCCATTAGTTCCAGGATGTCTCCAGCTTGCAGCTTGGGCTCTGAGCTGGCAGGGAGGCTGTAGCTCCAGGCTGTGGAAAATAAGAGGTTTGTTTGCATGTCATGCCTGGCTATCTGATTTGGAAAATTAAAGCGTGTCATTGGGACAACCAAGTTTGATCTCTGGTGTACTGGAGCAGAGAAATACTCATCTTTTAGTGCTTTTGTTGTCTGAAACGTTGATTCTTCAAAATCACATTGAGTTTGGAGAAGTGAGGGCAAGGCACAGGAATGTGGGCACTCTCTGGTGTGGCTGCTAATGAAGGTATCAGTCCATATCGTCAGAAATTACCCTCTCCCTTGCTCCCCTTCTGTGGCCTCCCCACCTGGGGCAGCACCAGTGCCCCACACAGCACCCCTGCTCCAGTGGGCCTCTGCAAACCTCTGGCTTGCAAAGAGCATCCCAGAAACTCCTTGCTGGTTTTTGCAGCACATATGTGGAGGGCATCCCTGTGTAACAAGAATCTTGATTGGCTTCGCTAACCATCTGGATGCCTTTAAGAAGTACATTGCTGGGGCCGAGTGACTGAGGTTCCTGGACTGAGTTTGCAAGACCCTGGAGTGAGGTGTCCTGTATTTTAAGTGAGGTTTCCAGGGGCTGTATTGCAGCAATCTCAGTATCTGCTTTCCATTGAGCTAAGGATGGTTACTAGCATCAGTCTTACATCTCTGACTTTCAAGCCTTTCACTCACAGAGACTCATCCCCAACCCCAGGAGAGTGTTAGGCTGGGTGCAGAGTGCTCAAGGGCTGGGCAGGGATGAGTTGGAGTACCCATGGCAGCTTGTGAGAACCCCAGTCCCAAAGACAGGGAGGGATGCACGGCCCCAGGGGTGATGCTGGGGTGCACACAGTGATCCTGCACATCAAAGGCTGCGGGGCAGGGGGAAGAGATGTGTTGGGTGCTGCCCCCTCCCTTCCTGCCCCTAGTTCCAGAGGTGCTGGGTCAGTGCCTTTAGGTGCCGGTTTCCACTCCCCAGAGCCTACGGGGTGCTGAAGCCTCCCCCTGCTCTATACTCTGCTTCAAATCTTTGCTCTGCACCTCATCTCTCATCCCCTGCCTTGATGCTTGGGGGTACCCTGGGAGCCAACCACTGGCTTCAGTTTCACCTCCTAACAGGCTGTAGTTGTGTCTGTCTGTAAAAAGGCAAATCCCTGCTGAGGATTACAGCAGAGGGCAGGAAATTTCAGCCCATGCATTTATGGAGGGGTTTTATTCAGCAGGACTAGATATTTCTCACTGAGTTTCTAAAAGCATCTAGGTGTCCCTCTCCTAAACAGGTCTGCATTTTGGCACAGCTTCTCCTTAGCAATGAGTCAGGATTTAAGCTGCATTTAAGAGAACGATCTCTTGGCAATTAGAACCAGGGCTGCTGGAGTCCTTTTCCTGCCCTCCCACTAAATTGCTGTGTGTCCTCACGTAAATCATTTCACACATGTGCTCTAACTTCCTATATGGGAAAAGAGGTAGGTGCTTCCCGCTTTTCAGAGGCACTTTAGGATCCTCTGCTAGACAGCTGTGAGGGATTTGTCATGATGAAGCAGGGAGTTTGACCCCTTTGAGATGCCAGCACGCTGTGCAGGGCTGAGATGGGGCTCCTTACAGGGTAGAGGCAATGGCTGGTGCTAATCTGAGATGTGGGTCTGGCGAGGAGCTGAACTGGAGACACAAATCTTTCTCACTACTTTCTTCATCTCGCTGGGGAGTGTGGGCCAAAGAACAAGAAGATGGAGTTTATTCCTAGGCCATGACAACCCTCCTTCAGTCACCAGCAGGTGCAGGCATAGCTTTCTCCAGAGGGATACTGGTGCTGAGCAGTGTAGAATCCTCAGCTGGTGCTGTATTTACAGTGAGAGCACCAGCAAACACCAGCCTACATGTCTCTTCTCTGCTCCCCTCATCAGCAAGAGCTATCTGACTCTTCCCCTGTTCAGCAGAGAGATGGAAGGGCACGTAAACCTGTTGATCTTTCTCTACTGTCTTCTACTGGTGACCTTCAGCTAAAGTCTTCAAGCATTGCCCCCTATCCCCCTGGAGATGATGATCCTGCCATTTGCCCCAGTTTGTTGTCCTGATTCCCCTTCCCTAATCCCAAAGCATTTAGCAGTGTTGATTTCTTCTCCTCTGTGGCTTCTCTTGGCACCATGAGGCCAATGGGACTTGGGGTGACAAGGCTGGAGCTCCCACTCCAGAAATGCTCACCAGGAGAGCTCGTGTTTATCAGGCACTTACCAGGATACAGGCAAAGCAGTCACCCTTGAGAGCAGATGAACTGCTGGGCCAGTAAAGGGTCATCATCAGCACCTAAACTATTTATCATTTCTTTCTTCTGTCAAATTTTTCACTCCATTCAAGTGGAGAACTGGTCAAACCCAACTTCAGATGCCTAAAAAAAGGCTGGTTGACATGCGTGTTGACAGCTGTTCTCCAGGGAAGAAGGCCTGGTTGGTGGTGGGTGAGCAGATGCTTGGTTGATTGTTTCAGGGTGGTTTGGGGCTTTGTTTTTTTTTTGTTTTCCAAAAGATAGGAAAAATTCCCAGTGAATGGAGAGAGAAAGTGAACTGTGGAAAGTGTGTGTCTCATGCTCTCAGTTGAATCATACCCTGGGGAAGGCATATCCTCCATCAGAGGAACAGAGGTATTGGCTATGAACCAGGAAACCCTTCCCTCCCTGCTCCCCTGTGCAGTGAGAGCCAAGTGACGTAGGCAGCGTTTCCATCCAGAAAGGCTGTCCTTGCCTCCTCTTCTTGTGCCTCTTCACCCCTTGGGACACTTACTTGGAGTGGCCTGTTGAAGTGCAGGCTGTGCTTCAGGGCTTGCTCCCCTTTGCTCATCAGTTTTTTTGCAGCCGACTGGTGTTACTGGTGGTGCTGGGCTCTGTGCTCAGGCTATTTGCTGATTGTGCTGTGAGAACGTGGGGGATGTTGCTGGATCTGGAGTAATGCTCTTGGTGTTGGCTGAGGTACATGCTTTTGCCTACTCCCAGCCTGGCTCCAAAATGATACAGCAAGAGGTATATCAAGGCATTGGTCTTTGCTTCCCACAGATACCCACATGCAGCTGGGGCTGGGGAGATAAAACTGGCCCTTTATCTGCTGGTTGATCCCCAGGTTAAGACCCATCTCTGGTGTCCTCTGCCCACTCCTGTTGCTGCTCCACAACCCTCTGGTCATCTTGAGGCTAGTCAGAGAGCAGGCCCTTTGTCTGCAGTTGGAGAGGAAGCTTAACTCTGTACAAAGGCAAGAAGGTGACAGCCAGCAGTGCAGGGGACCAAGGGGAGAGGAAGGGAACGTGCAATAGCAGGTGATGCAGAGGTGATTTAGCAACAGAGGCTGATGGACTGTGAGGCAACTGTGTGCTGTGTAGGTGGGAGTGCTACAGACTTGGGGGAAGAAAAGATGGAGTATTTTGGAGAAAAAGGCCCAGGGAAGCAGAAGGGGAGGGGTATTGAGAGGGCTTTGCAGCAGCAGGGGTGGGGACTCAGTCTGAGCTCTCCCTTTCTTGGCTTCATGCCTTCCTCCCCCTCCTCTCGCTGCCTTTGGCGCTTCCTCTCACCGGCCAGCAGAGACTCATCTCTGGTAAAGCTCAGGCTTGCCTGCTCACCCAAGCTCTGCTCATCTGCCAGGCCCCATGCATGGCAAGAGGAGGATTGTTTTTCTGCTGGTTATCCCCAGAGTGATGCAGATCCCTGTGTGAACTGAAGCAAGGGGCAGACAGCATGGCCCCTGCTTTTCTGCAATGGAAGGATCCATCATACAGCAGCAAGTAGCCATCAAAACAGAGCAGCTTTGATAAACTTCCTCATGTCCCAGGCTGTGTGTTGTCTCTGTGACTGCCAGCACAGTTTCTGGTGGGAGCCCCTCTGTGCCCTGGCAGCAGTGAACATTGCACAGCATAAATCATGGGAAATCCGGTTCTGTGTGGGATGTACTGTTCAAAGGCACCTTGGTTGCACTCAGGACATTCTGCTGACAGATTTTCCCATGGAATGAAAAGGTACTAGCTGCTGACATACAAATGTACTCAAAATGTAAGCTTTTACCATCAAATTTCATTGCTGCTGGCTTAAAATCCAGAGGGCATGGTGGTGGAAAACTAAGGATAGTTTTAGGAACAGAAGGGTTTGTGTTGTTTTGAGCTGAAATTCAGGTTGCTGCTTCTTCCAGCAACAACTACATCCCTGAGGAGCTGATGTGTGGGAAGTACCTGCAGAAGCAGGACTGTTCCTTGATTGCCACTGGCCATCTGGGAGAATGTGTCTGATTTAGTTGAACTGTCTCTGATGCTCCCTTCTCTGTTTAAACAGTAACAGTGCATTAGACTGTAGGTCAGCAGCGTCTGTGGGATGTGTAGAGTGTGGCACACGTGTGAGGATGGCTAAGGTGGAATATGAGGCTTGGAGGCATCATTTGCATCCAAAGCCCATGTACTTCTGTTCTCACCTTTGTCTGTTCTCACCTTTGTCTGTCCACATTCCTCAGGCCTCAGTGACTGCCACATATGTCCCTGCAATCGCTTTAAGTTCTTGGCTCCCAGACCCCTGACTTACCTCTTTGCTGCCTCTTGGATGGTTTAAGTCTTTTTCTTGTCTTTAGGAAAGCAAATTAATGTCAAGGGCAGCCAGTGTCTGCAAAGGTGCCCTCTGAGAACAACTGCTGCTCACAAATGAGAAAGATTTTTAATGAAGATACATCAGATCCATCATCAAATACCCCCTTCACAGCTCTCTCATTCATATTGCATCAACTTAAACAATAAAGCCAGGCTGGTTTTCAATCCTATTCCTGGCTTGGAAAAAATCTGCTTTAAAAACAATCAGCAAACCTGGTGTTTTCCAGCAGAGATGCAGAACTTGCTCTGCAGGGAGCTGCTGTCTCTCAGGAAGCGCTGGAAGTGGCCATTTGCATTTAGTACCTTGCTCATCAGCCGTATCTGCTGTGAACAGGAACATCTTATGTTGCAAGGACTTTGCTGGTTTCCATTAAATAGGAAGTTGTCCTTTTAGCATGAAGAGTTCAGGGCAGATTCTCAACTGCCGTGGTCTGTCAGAGCTCCACCAGCTCCAGCAGCTGAGAGCTTGTTCCCTCACAATCCTGCTGCGCTCGGCGTTTTCCTTGGGTTATATAAACATCTCTGGTTTAGAGATGGGGCCAGGCCGTGTGATCTGCAAATTGCTGACGGTCTTTTGCAAGCTGCAGAGCTGCAGCAGAAGCTTCAGCAGCCCCGTGACGTCGGGGAGGGCTGGGAGCCAGCTCGGGCAGAGCAGAGCCATCCGGGATCCCACTGCAGGGTTGTGCTGTGGCTTGGGGTCAACCCAGCGCCTGTTGCTGCCCAAAAAAAGTTGTTGCGAGCTGCTACAGATACAGCCAGAGACTTGAGCCAGCAGGGCTTGGGTACCTGCACAGCAAAGGTCACCCCTGAGAATTTTGACTTGCTTGTATGGCTCCACCTGAAGCCTCTCACCTCCTTGTACCCTTCCAATCTCTTCTTGCAGATGTGACTCTCCATCAGTTTGGGATGCTGCGGGAGCTGGACCTGCTCACCCACTGCACCACAAGCAAGTTTGACTCTCTAGGAAGGCGTAGGAGTTGAGGTTTATCTCTGTGCTGGCAGCCTAAGGAGGATGCCACACCTCTGGGAGCTTCTGGGGGCCTGGGTGGAGAAGCAGGATGCGGGCTTTGAGGAACTGCATTTCATGGACTTGCCTTGAAGCCAGGGCACTTTGAGCTTTCCAGGGGCCTTGGGG
Organism: Urocolius indicus; assembly: GCA_013401255.1. NCBI lineage: Eukaryota > Metazoa > Chordata > Aves > Coliiformes > Coliidae > Urocolius > Urocolius indicus. Next base: position 21,279 of record WBNH01009708.1, read on the forward strand.
AATGAAAGTAGCAATAAATCTGGGTCATAAATAACAGGCCCTTGCCCTTCTAGTGATTTCTGACACATTGTGCTTTTTTGACAACAAATGCAGCAACAGACTGTAATCCACAAGGGCTTTTCTTGGCTCTCAAGCTGAGAAAGTGCTCTAACTAAGTGGGTTTGGCTGCAAGGAGCTCCCAACTCTGGGTGTGAAGGTCAGAGGGGAAGGGAATCGAAAGCACAGACAACACATTGTAGGGCTCTTTCATTGCTAGCCTGGGAGCTCTTGTTGTTCTCAAATTTGAGCTGTATGAAGCCTGATAGGTGATGCTGTGTCTGCTCCTATGGGTTCTTCAGTGCTGCAGCTCCAGGAGAGCTGCACAGCTCCCTTAGAAGAAGCACCTGAGAGAAAGTACAGCCTGTAAATGCCTAACAGGTCTAACTGCTGGGGCTGGAAATTCATCCTTGGGTTGCTGGTGTGGGCCCTTATGATAGGTGGTAGATAGACATCCAGTTTCTCTTGGGATGTGTCTGAAAGATAGAGTTAAAAAGTAAAGATAGAGTAAAAGATCAGGACAGGAGTGGTAATGAGATGTAAAAAGTTGGAATGTCTTTGGAATGGGAAACTTTTCAGGAAGCCCTAGACAGTGTGGGACAGCTAGAACTGTGGTTTGGGTTGTTTCTCCCTAGAAAATGCTCAGTTCATCTCCCAGTAACCATCCTTCTGCTGCATAACATCAGGCCTCCCCAGGCAAACCCCTGGCTGTGATGTAGAGAGGCTGTGGCTGTTTCTATATAAAGGGTTAAAGGGCTGAACTATTTGCCCTCTTTAGCACCTGGAAGCAATCCAGCCTGCCAGTTCCTGCAAAGCTCATCCTCTGGTTTAGTGGGTAATACTGATCCTTGTTTAACTCCCATGCTTTTGTGCCTTGCAAGAGCTTGTACTATGCTTAGATCCCAGTTCATCACTGTGGGAGGCAGCATGACTATTCATTATGCTGTGGAGTGCCTGCTCCATAGTTTTAGTAAAACATTTGTTACTACACAGGAACGAGCATGGCAATCACAGCAGATTGTACCTGGTAGCATGTGTAAGTGATGGAGGGTGGCAGCAGTAACTAAAGAGGAAGGGTTGTTTCTTTGAACTCCTAGTGAAGTATCTTCACAAGTGCACTTACTGGGGTTTGACTGCTGCTGACGTTGTCTCCTTGTCTGCCAGGACCAGTGTTTGGTGTCTGTGTTCTGTGTAGTTGTGGATCTGACTGTAGTCAACACATGGCCTACTGAGCTCAGAGACCAGGAGCGACACAAACCTGCATTTTCTCAAGCAATCAGCAAAGCTGCTGAGCAATGCAAATCAAAGTGACAGCCAAATCAAAACAGATCCATTAGAGAGCAGCATGCAGGCTTTATTCTGGGGCTGCACCAACATGACTAAAAGTGAATCCAAATGTCCTGAACCTAATGTTATCCTTAGCAGACCAAGGACAAAGTGTGTTCATGTCTCAACTAAGGAGTAACTTGGCATGGTTAATGAGACTGGTAAGGCCATATCTGAAGTACTGTGTCCAGTTCTGGACACTTCAATTCAAAGGTGATAGAGAACTTCTGGAGAGAGCCCAGTGCAGGGCTACCAAGATGATCAGGGGACCAGAACATGTCTCTGATGAGCAAAGGCTGCAGGACCCATGGCTGTTTAGCCTGGAGAAGACTGATAGGGGACCTTATCAATGCTTATAAATCCCTAAAGGGCAAGTGGCAAGAGGATGGGGCCATTCTTTTTTGTGTGGTGGCCAGTGACAGGACAAGGGATAAGAGGCACAAGCTGCAACAGAGTAAGTTCCACTGGAACAGGAGGAGAAACTTCTTTGGTGCTTAGGTGAGGGAGCACTGGCCCAGGCTGCCCGGGGAAGGTGTGGAGGCTCCTTCCTTGGAGCTCTTCAAGACCCACCTGGACACGTTCCTGTGTGACTTGATGGAGGTGAACCTGCTTTAGAAGTGATTGGACTAGACGATCTCTAGACATCCCTTCCAACCCCCACCATTCTGAGATTCTGTTCCTTGTCCACAGCGTGGAGTTGGGACAGCCCCTCACTCAGTGATTCAGAGGAGATGTGGTTCAGGAGGATCTCTGTAAGCAAGAGGTGTCATTGGCTTTTGATGTAAGGATGTCCCCCAAAGTCTGCCCTGAGAGACAGCAGGGTGGATATATGTTCTGTGGATAAAGAATTGGATTTTCAGGTATAAGAGTTTGTTCCAGATGGGCCTCATCAAAGCTGTTGAACACCAAAGTCAATCCCACCTGAGGGTGCTGTAGCTGTGTGACACCACCGGCCTCCATCTGCGTATTAAACTGGTCAAGGGGTTTAATGAAGATAGGATGGAGGTTTCACCAAAGAGCAGGTCAGCACAGAACAAAGCGAGCCCTGCAATTCTGCCTGTGCTCTCACTCCACCTAAATCCATGGAGATACAGAAGACAGATGAGGTGAGCAGATTTTGGTATGAACGTGGCTGGCAGCAGACACAGATCATGGATTAAACATGTGCATAGCAAGAAAGGGGCTTTCTTGAGGCAGACAGAGAGGTCTGCTGTTGCTGTGCAGATCTATTCATCTCCAGCCCTGATGCTAACATCATTATCAATGTGTTTATATGAAGCTTGGCTGCAAAATGGCCCATCGTCCTCAAGTTTTTTCAAGCAACCCTGTAGCTTTACTAAATATTCCTTTTATTGTGCTGCCAGGAGCTCTCCCTGAGGCCAGTAAAGGCCTGTTTGGCCTTTACTGTGATACAGTGATATCTGGACTGAAGGTTCATTTCCTACGTGTCTTAAATCTGTCTGCAAGACTGGCAAGTGACCAAGCGGGCACCTCTTTCTCTAAGTAATCGATTGCTTATGTGCAAATCAACCTCTAGCTGCTGCCACAGTGCCTGACTCAAACCTCACTGAGTGCCCAGGCTGAACGTTGAGGACAAGGACAGCCCAGCCCTGCTTCTGCATCAGGTCAGCATCCTTGGCTCCAAGCAAGCACCCAGAACTGCTCTGGGCCATCAACACTTCTCTGCAGTGTATGAAATAGCTGTCTATCCTCCAACTGGCAGGCAACGCTCTCCCAAGTGACAAGCAAGTGTTGTGGAAGAGACTTGTTTAGAAACTACCTACAGAAGTGGAGCTGGAGCTGCAGATGAGATGCCCCTGGCAGGGGATATGCAGACCTGCATGTGAAGGGCTGGAGCTGGTGACAGTGGCGTGCAGCTGCAGAGTGATTAAAGGCTTTTCTTGTAGGAGGGAGTTGCTGGTATGTTAAGACTCGTGTTTTGGCAGAGGAGTGCTCCTTGGGGACCCAGGCACTGGATGGAGACAGCCGAGCAGTCTCATTCAACACTTGGGAATGTTGTCTGGTTGTTACACCAACCAAAACATGGGTACTGTGGTGCAGGGGGATTTTTCTGGAGGCACAGGGGGAGAAGGAACGTGTATAAAGCCAGAGCTTAGGTCTGGCAGTTTATTCCCTTATGTCAACATAAACAGAGCTGTTTTGGTCTGCTCTGTGATCACTTGTCTGGGAATAACAGTATCCCTTGAGCTTGTGGGCACTGCCAGTCCCTGCTGAGCGAGAGAGGCCGATGCTTGATGCACGCAGCACTTTCCTCTTCTCATTCCTTTATAAGGAAAAACATCTCAGATTTTGTTCCTACCTTATTTTAACTTTTCCTAAACAAGAGCAGTTTAGTTCTGTTGGTGGAACATCTAGTCCAACACTCCCTGTCCTGCTGTGGTTATTGCAGGCATTTGGCACTGCAGGTTAAGATCAAGTATTAATACAAAGCCAGCACAGTGAGGCTGAGCTCACAAGAGAGCTTAAAGGAGAAGTGATGAGTGGATGCAGCCTGCCTGGGGGCTGGAAGTGCCAGAAGTGATAATGGCAAGAGAGCACCCCATGAACTTCTCATTGCAGCGTGGTTTCATGTGATGGCAGTGGCCACACCTCATCAGAAGGGGAATTTGCCCCACTCCCCTTTCCCTGGTGAGCTTGGGTGCAAACAGAGGATGGGCTGCATGCAAGTGGAGATAACCCAGTCCTGTCTGTCACTGAGAGGGAGCAGCCTCAGCTCTACTCATTCAGGATATGTCCCACAGCTTGGGAGAATTGCCAGCGGGGGGTTTCTCTCCCCCTCCTACTGCTCGCTGGAGCTCTCCTCTCCCTCCTGGCTTGGTGCCATTTCTCTCCGTTGCTCTGCCCCTAGGCTGCTCACAGGCCCCTTTCCCATTTAGGGCAAACACTGGATGGTCCCTGCTTTTGGCCTGCTTGCAGCACATCTCTCAGCTGGTTTGTTTGGGGTTTTTTTTAATCCTCTTTTGTCTCTGGAGGCTGAAATCCCCAGCGTCCCCCAGACACGTCTGCCAGCTATGGCTCGTGCCAAGAGGTGGTTCTTGGAAAGCTGTGCTGGAGCAGGCGTGGATGGGAGGAAACCCAAGTGTTGTCCTGCTCTGGATGAGACTTAGTGCTGACAGTCTCTTCTAGCAGACAGGGTGAACCTGAGGGTGGTGGTGACAGCATCTGGTCCCTCTTGCAGTAATGATTTCATCTCAGCAGAAAGAAGTGCCTTGCAGCAGGTGGCCAGCACAGGGCTGTGCATGGGTGAGAGCTGAGGCAGGCAGAAGTGGCTGAGCATGTGAAAAGGAGAAGAAGACAAAGGAAATTCCCCTAAAATCTTGCATGGTGAATCGGGGTTGGTTTTTTTAATCCAGATTTGTAAATCAACCGTGAAACTTTTGCATCTGTAGAAGAGGCTGAGTCTGTGTTAGCAGTGCTGGGTATCTGAGAGGTGGGGAGAGCAAAGGCTCCTGTGCTGATGGGAAACCTGGGTAGAGGGTGCTTTGCCCTGCCCTGGTTTTCCAGCAGGAGACAACTGGAGCCTGAGCACTTTGGCTGCCTCTTGTATTTGGGGTAGATCATGCAGCTTGAGGTTGCCGCTTTAGTGTAACTAAAGTGCAGCTCATCTAGCTGGGACCCTGAAGCCCACCTGATCATATTGGGATCTTGTTTGTGGGGGATTACCTTGACTGTGTCTTCTGTGTAAGTCGGAAAGAGTTGTAATCAACTTTTCGAGGGGACATGTGATGTAAAAGCTAAGGCAGACCTTGCCCTTGCTGAAGGTAGGGAGGTCCCTCCTCAAATCCAAGCTGGCCCATCTCTTTTCCATTTGCACTGCCCAAGCCTAGGAGTTTACTAACAACTTTTATGTATGTGCCTGTATTTTCTGTTCCTCATTTTGTGTATGTGCCTGTATGACCTGCCACACTCTCTGGGGCAGTGGCGGTGCAGACAGCAAAGCTGAGGGCATAGTTCCCCTGGCCAGACCACTGTTGGGTGATGCCAGGGGCACCCAAGTTCCCATCTGCACAGAGGCAGGAAGGCACAGCCCATGGATTTTGGCAGTGATGCCTGTCCCCTTGTGCACTCTTCCCCTTCCACCCCTGCATGGTGGAGCTGGAGCAAAGGGGAAGCCACCGGCAGTGCGCAATGCTGCGTGGGTGCCAACTGCCACACCTCAGCATCCCCGCTGCTGGTTTCATTGGCATTTGCCAAAGCCTTTAAAAGGAAAGGAAAATTGTGCTCATTCTTCCTCTCTTTCCTTTCCTCCTGCCCTCGTGTCCTCCTCCCGCTGTTCTGTAAGCTCCTGTGCTGTGTCTCTGCTGCCCGGAGGAAACAGAGTGGGTGTGGGGCTGGGGCTCCATCTGAGAATTGTTCTTATCAAACTGGTTTATGTCAAAAAGGAATAATAATCATAAAACCCCCTTTGATGGTGAGCAGGGAGATCAGGAGGTCCAGCTGCTCCCAAGGCCTGACCTGCAGCTCGTGGCGTTTCCTGAGCCTTTACTGGGAGCTGGAGAGTCTTTGTGCCGCAGCAGATTTTGTTGCATGCCTGAAATATCTCAGAGGAGCAGGGAGAAACAAGCGGGGGCTGGCGCGGGGAGCGCGGGCTGCTGGAAACGGCTCTCGGAGAAGCTGGAGAGAGGTAGAAGAAAAGCAGGTTTGCTGCCATGAGCTGGTGTATTTATGGCTGGAAAGTTTGGGGTTGAAAATGTCGTGAGCAGGCAGTTGAAAGAGTACAGAGGCAGTGGCTGTAAAAGCTGCTTTCCTGGCTCTTGCCCCACTCTGCAGTGGGGATGAGATGGTCCCATGTGGGTCTGGTGGCCCCATGTGATGGGAGAGGGATGACGAGAGCTGGAGGAGCAAAGGACAGCGTCCAAGGCAGTTTGGACGTGTGTGGGGAGGCAGGATGGAGTGGGATTTGCACCTATGAGGCTGGGCTCAGTATGGGGAGCCCATAATGTGCCTGCCTCCTCCTCTGGTTGTGTAGGGATGGAGTTTCCAGCCCTGCCTTGGACACCATGTGAAGATGAGACATGCACATCTGGCAGCTGAGTGCATGCACACAGCCAGTTTATTTATTCCTGCAAATTCTCCCTAATTAAGGACTGCTGGGAAGTTTGCAGTAATGGAAACAGCCTCTTTCCAAAGGGTTCAGCATTCTGGCTGACCCTCACCTCCCCTTTTTAGCCCTGCAACTACCATCCCCATGCACATGGTGGAAATAGGCGGGCGGCAGGAGGCTTTCCCTACCTCCAGGTCCAGGCACTGCGGTTTCTTCTGGAGGCAGATGCACCCTCAGCTGCAAGGGAAAGCTTTGCAATGGAACTGTGCTGTGCCATGTGTGTGTTAAAGTCATTAGAGGACGAACAGGCTTTCTGAAGCCTTTCGTTTGTGTTACAACATCTGCGCTGTCACGCGACGCTGTGTTTTGGGCCTGCTCAGTCTTCAAATTGCAGTGATTAAGAATTAATATCTTCCTACAAAAGTAATTCAGTTGGTTTCCTGCTTGGATCCTAAATTGCACCTCCCACTTTCTTAGGAAAGTCTGACCTTAAACTAAATGAGAAGAGTAAGAGCATGAGACTGAGCTTATTTTAACTGCATGAGATTGAGGCAGATGAAGTTCCTGGTCTTCTTTCCATTTCCTTCCCCTGCAAGCGTCTTCTGCTATTTAGCCAGCATGAGGAAGTTGTGTTTCCCTTCCCAGGCACAGGGGCTGCCAGCCCTCCTCAATGGTGTGGTGGGGACACCCCTGCCCTCCCGGGATCACTGGAATGGCTGAGTCTGTGCTTGGTTGGGGCTGGGACAATGTACCTGCCTGAGCTTGAGACAGTGTGTCCCTTTCAGCTGCAGGGTTGTCCCAGAACACCAAGTTTGCTCCATCTCCAGTTTGTGCAGTGACTATCTGACAATCTGTAGGCTCAAGGACTGTCTCTTTCTCCATTGCATTATCTTTCTTATGAGTAGTTGTGCCCCACCTTAGAGCTTGTTTGGCTTTTACCCTCTTGATTTCACAGCAGTCCCTTTATATCTCATATCACTAGCTGTTAAAATCTTATTTCCAGGTCTTATTGACCTGTTTATACCACAACATTGTTCAAGGGTTTTATTGTTCCCTTGGCAACGGTGATCTTTGCCCACAGCAGCTCTCCCCTGTGGTGTGTCTGAGATGCTTCTAGCAGTCCCATCCCCTCTTCACTTTCATTCCTGCTCACTTTTACTGATGGTAGGTAGCCAGGATGACTGGAGAGGGAGAGTTAGTGATTTCTGCTTTGCTGCTGAAAGTATCTCATTGGCTACACCTTAGGAGTGTGTTTGCATTAAGTGCATGGTGTGGGTGGCTCCCAGTCATGCTGCAACCTTCCAGTGCTGCAAGGTCCGTCGTGCTGATGCACTTTTCATGAGCAAAGACTTTATTCAAAGCCCTTTAGGTACTGACCTTTCATCATTCTCCTAGACTTCATCCTATTTCTGTTATCCAGTCTTCAAAGTTATCCAGCCCTTTCTGTGCAGTACCTTGTCTCTGTAATGGTAACAGCAGCTGCATAACTGCAGCACTGAGAGATGAGATCTGGCCACGTTTCCTTTGTCTAGAAAATCAGTAAATTAACCAGAAACCTCAAATCAGCAAGCCTATTTTGAACTGATTAAGCCTTTCCCAGGGTCTAGTTTCCTTGCAAAGGAAGGGAAGCGTGACTAGCGCTGAAGTGCAGCCATCCTCACTCTATTTCCTACTTCTTTGGAAGCAGGAAGAGCCTGGAGTCTTGGGAAAGAACCTTTCTTTCTTTTGGTGACCATTCCTGCGTAATCAGAAGGGCTGGATGCATGCTGTCATCTACATGAAAGTATGGGTGGAGGTGATGAGAACTGCACCTCTGGTTTTCCTTCTAGAGTCCCCACGTCACAGGCCAGTAACACAGGGAGCTGGGGATGGGCTCAGTACTGCTCACTATAGCAACCAGGCCCCAATTTCAAAGTGATGGCTGTTACAAGCCTCAGTTTCCCCACACGTAATGTGGAGATCATTGCATCTCTTCCTGGTGGATTTGGAAGCAGAAATGTTTTGGGGCAGGAGCTCAAGAACCCAGAAGGTGCAGGGAATACAGGAGAGTAAGGGAAGGTAGTTGCAACAGCTTATTTCTGGGGCTTAGAAAGATGTGGCTCCTTCATCTTCAGAATCTGCCTTGTCTAGGTTGTTACATGTCTGCTTCTGCTTGTTCTGCTGCATCAGTGCTACCTGTCTAACAACAGCTGAGTGGATGGCACAGCCAGTGCCATCGTGTGCTTTGACTTGAAGCAATGCCGTGGGGAGGCCAGACTGCTGTGAAGGATGAGAGTTTTGTCATATAGTACAGGAACCTCCACCCATGTGCTGCACCTACTCAGAAAGGTTGGAAAGGATGTTTCATCTTTGATCAGCAGCAAGAAAAGACGTTTGGAGTCTTAACAGAAACATTAGGTGATTAATAATAGTATTTAGCTGCTCCTACATAGTGCTTTTGGTCAGCAAGTTACAAAACATTTTCTAGAAGAGGCCAGAAACAATAAAGAGTTTTGTCTTGTAATTAAAGTAGGAGGCGGAAAGGGAAGATGCTGTGGATGAATGACCTGCTTTTGTGTATGAGATAATTCAAGACTCAGGTAGCCACAATGACTCATGCCACCCAGTCTAACCAAGCCTGGTGCTCATGACTGCTGCAGATCATGAGGCTGATAAGAGCTGCGAGGGTTCAGAAAAAATCTTGACTGTGGGAGGAAGAAAATCTGCCTGAAAAACTGCATTCTTAGCAGCTTGCAAGGAAATTGTACAGTGCTGTTTAAAATGCATGTGGATAAGGAAGTCCCTTTTCTGCCTTAGCCTGTCCTGATAAGGGATCTTCTAATGCCGATACCTACTGTATCCTTGGGGATTTTAACTCTTGATTGTTTGGGGTTTTTTTCTCCTTGAAATGACTTTTAAAGCCTGTTCTGCATCCCATGTCATCAGGGCAGAGGCAATGACCAGCACTGGCTGCTTCTGGAGGAGGATGTGCTGTGATCTAGAGAAGTCCTTGAAGGTACATCACTGCCTAGAGGGCAAGAGGGTCCTAGGATAAGATACCCAATGGACAAGAGCCAAGGTTTCTTGCATCTACTGTCATGACATCAGGCTAGTTTTAGCTTGGTATGTATAACTAAGTGATCAGCAGATTTTGCAGGCTGCCATTTCAGAGGCAGGAAATCCCTTCTAGACCAACACAACAACTTTGCAGGAAGTTTATTGCTCATATGAAGAGCAGAGTGACGGTGAAGGAAAAAAGGCTGGGCAGTCAGTGCTCTCAGTGGCCTGGCTGAGTCTGGAAACAAGAAATATTTCCACTGTAATGTAATACAGTGAGGAAAATCATTGACTTAAAACTATCCTGCAGCCAGTGGTTTGCAGAACAGGGGCTGTGCCTTGGACAGCAGTTTCTGTGTAAAGTATGCTGAAGGTCTCAGCTGACCAGGAGCTCATGGTGAGTCCTCTGATACAGTAAAAACTTAGTGAAACCCATGCTAGTGTAAGTAAGGGGAGCAGCAAGCAACAAGGAGGGATGTGTTCTACTTGCTCCCTTTTGAAAGTCAAGCTTGCTCTCTCTATTAAAATAGAAATCTAATGACAAACATTTGTGAAATGTTGGGAGAAAGGAGCAGGAAAGCCAGATAAGTGACTAAGGGACTGAAGAAAATACCTGTCATGAAAGATAGAAGGAGCAGAACTTGATTAGTTTATCAAAGGGAGTGTAGATGATGTGATCAGTGTGGGAGATCTTTCATCAGGAAAGGGCTCAGGGTCCTTAATCTCCTTGATCTACCAGACAAGGGCAAAGCAGGGCCTGTGCTGAGACTGCATTTAGCTGAGCAGTATGACGCACGCTTGTGCTACCCTGACAGGGAGCCTCAGAAACAAATTCCAAGGGAAATGGTGGATTCTCCATCCCTCTGGGATGTGTGCTCAGCTTCCCAGGGCTGCATGCCTTTCTAGAAGATGTCTTGCTAATCACAAGGTTTTGTGTTCAGAATGCAGGTAGGAAACCAGATGAAACAGTGTTTAGTTGTTATGTGCAAACTGGACAAGTGAATGATTTTTCTGGTCTTACGCTCTTGTAAAGCAGCAATGTCTGACTGTGGCTAAACCAGATAAAGGTGCAAGAAAGTCTCCAGGAGAGACAAGGATGGACTTATCTCACTGGAGGAAGGCTTGCTCCTCCTCTACAAGCAGGCACTGGGGTTATGTACTGTGGGGTGAGTTGTTTACATACCTTCTTGCTTTAAGTATTTGCTATTAGAGCTCTGGATATTCTTGTTATTCTTTAGTTGCTGTAATTTTCCACCTTCTTCTCCCCCTCTCAGTGCCTTAGGTGTGTGCACAAGGGTGCAATATTAACCAGCTGGTTTTAATGAAAATGAACTCCTACTTGGAGTCCGGATATTTTATTTCACACTTCTTGGGGCTCTCCTGTTGATTTGCTAAACCTTTATTGGATCCAGGATGATAACATCATCTTTGCTTAGGGAATGTAGGGTGATTCAGAGAACTGAGACTAGACCAAACTGCCACAGAGTCTTCTGCTGAAGAGCTTTGAGCTTCTTCACCAGCGTCATGAGACCTGTGAATGTCAGTGTGACACTCACTACTCACAGTCCATCAAACTACAGGTTTTTTTTTTTCTAGTGGTTTTCTACTTCTTGCTTCTGGTTGACCTCAAAAAAACCAGAGCTCACAGTGCCACACTGATCCCTGTGCATGACCCAGTTCGGAGAGTGCCACCAAACTCCAAGCAGTTGGTGTCATCCTGAACCTACTGGGGTTTACAAGGGAGGAAACCCTGAACATCACGAAATGTAAGAAACTGCTTCCTCAGTCCTGACCCCATTACTCCTTCAAAATCATTTTTACAGTATTGATTTTTAGTTTGTTTTGCTTCGTTCTTTTCTCTCCCCCTTTAACCTTACAGTGAGAGGGCACGGAGGAGGAGCTGGGATGCTTTTGGGAAAGGCTCATTTGTGTTCCACTCCTCCAGTAAGGGGGGTCAGCAACACTTTGTAGCAAAGTAGCTTTTTCTTTTCCTCCTCCAGCAACTAAGTTACTTATTGACAGCTACATTTGTACCTGCTTGAAATGGCTTTAGGATGCAACTCACATATGGACGCTTGAGATAACTAAAGCCACTTTGTTTTGCAAATCCATGTCAGGAGTGTGGGTCAGCCAGTGTGTGACACTGCAGAGGGGCAGAGCAGAGCACCTGTGGATGTGGGGACATCTGAGCAGTGGCTCCTGTTCTCCTCTAACCCATCTGGCAGGGTAATGGAGTTCAGGTAGTGGGAGGCACGCACCGGTGCATCGTGTGGGAAGGTGTTTGCGTTTCCATTTCACAGCTGCACAGAGATGCAGAGCCCATTCCTCAGCACTGTTGTGCTACGTTGGTGTCTGGCATCACTAGGAGCACAAGAAGTGAAAGAGCTGCTGACTGTGAAAGAGGAGGAAAACAACCGTATCTGCCTTAAAGTTCGTACTTCTAAAGGTGCGTTCTCAAGACTATTTAAGCAGTTCTCATGATTTGAAGTCATGCCTTGCCTTGGATTAAAACCTCAAGCTATTAACAGTACAGAAAAACCTAGGACTTCTTGAGCCTTGGGAAATCGGTGCCGTTGGTTTC
>WBNH01009708.1:36539-79398 GCA_013401255.1 Urocolius indicus
TGCGCGCTCCCGCCCGCCCGCGCGCTCCCGCCCGCCCCGCAGAGCCGGGGGGCAGCGCCCCGAGCCCCGCCATGGCCGACCCGGCCGTCAACGCACACCTCGAGGGCATCATCTCCGACTTCGAAGGTGGGTGGCCGCCGGGGGATGGGGATAGCGGGGAGTAAGCCTCAGGGTGCGTTTGGGTGCCGTTTGCGGGACTAAAGTGGGGAAATAAGCGGGAGAAGTTGCTGCCCGGCCGGGCCGGGCAGTGCGGAGACACCCGCACCTCTCACGGGCACCGCACCGGGCTCGGGGGGCCGCGGCAGAGCGGGGCTGAACCCCCTCTGGGGTTCTGGCTGCCGCCCCCAGTCCGCCCCTTCGCCTCTCTCCGCTGCTGCCGGCGGTTCCCGGGGGGGGTCTGTGGGCATTGCCGGGGCCCCGTCGCGGGTCTCAGCTGCCCGAGGGGTCGGGCTGGAAGGAGCGGGGTGCTCGGGGGAGGCTGCGGGCAGAGCCGGGGCCGGTGTTTGTCGGTGCCGCCGGGCTATGGGGGTCTTTTGTTCGGAGCAGTTGCGCCCGGGCGTTATGTTGCTAATGCAGGATCTGAAGGGATGTTTTGCTTTTTCCTGGCTTCCCCAAGTTGGTTTGTGTCCTCTTTTATTTTTAGTTGAAAACATACGGTCGACAAGCCTGTGAAACCCTAGGCACTAGTGAGACCCTAGGCACTAGTGAGACCCTAGGCACTAGTGAGACCCTAGGCACTAGTGAGACCCTAGGCACTAGTGAGACCCTAGGCACTAGCCCTTCTATCCACTCCCGGATTTTGGATGCAGCCACAGCCCTAGAGTAGGTGGGAGGTGGATGATGAACCCGAGTTTCAGATATGTCCATAGCGGGAGCTGCCCGCCCTCGAAAGCTTTGCAGTTGTCCCGTGGCAGGGTTCCAGTTCCCCGATAGCGTTGCCGTGCTCTCTGATGGAGTATCTCTTTGCAATCCCCTTGGCTTGGGATGCCTTTCTCCCTATGGCCCTTGCCCAAAAAGCTGTGCTTTTTAGGGGGTAGATAAATCAGCAGAGAAGCGTGCTGCTGCCAGATGGGTACAAGAGTTAAAGACAGGCAGAGAAAGGGTGGGGGATTGCCTCTGAAGCAGGCATTGAGAGATGGCCTCAGGGGAGCTCGTCTTCCTGAGCAGAGTTTTGGAAGAGCGGCTCCGTCCCTACGCACTCTCATATCCTGGCAACGACCCAAACTGAGCTTTGTGTAGCGGTTTCTAGAGGGGAAAGGGGGAAAAAAAAGCAAGTAACCAAGAAATAGTAGAGATCTGGGGGCCGTCAAGAAAGCTTATCCAGGAGCTGCGTGTGTACAGCTACAGGCTGGGATGACTTCACTCTCTCCCAGTGAATCCAGCCCTGCCTTCGGGAAGGAGCTTGGTGGTGTTTTTCCTGCTGGGTAGCTGAGGAAGCTGAGAGCACAAGGGTTCCTCTTCCAGGTCAGGCAGGAAACGGGTGGCAGAGCTGGGGGTCTCTGTAGCCCTCATTTTAGCCACATTCTCTTTTTTTTCCAGCCCGTGGGCTTTCTTTAGCTCAAGCTGGGAGTGGAGGGCTCACCAGGAGGCTGAGAGAAGTCACGTCCTTTATGAGGATTGGGACTGACGATTGTTGGAACACAGAGAATGACCCAAACACACCACCAGTTTGTCACTCAGGCTTCCACAGAGCCTTTGGAACTGTCCTTTGGGGACTTGCGAGCTTCCCCACCGCAGGGCTCCTGAGTGCTGATGTAATTACAGCCTTTCCTCCCCTGCCCCAATTGTGTTTCAGTCTCTGAGGAATGAGTAATTCCCTACTTGGATACGATAAAGGCTTTGCTGTGAGCCCTGGGGCTGCTTGCTGGGGCTCTGTGTGCTCCTCGGTGGCACTGAGCCGCTCCGCAGTGCAATTCTGTTTTTCTCAGTCCATGGAGTGCTTTATAGTTCCTGACTGTGCTGAGGGAGAGGCAGGGGAAAACTCTGTGCATCTGCAGCCAAAAGGTCTGGCCTTGCCCTTGAGCAGGGATCCAGGCTACTGTTTCACAATTTAATTAGTTTTCTGGGTTGCATAGCAGCTTCCCAAGAACAAGGCAATTAATTTCTAGCCTGTAGGGCAGGAGATGTAGTGTTCCTGTCTGCTGGGTGGCTATCTCAACCCCAGGCAGCCCAGGGCCAAGCAGGAAAGATGAGCCAAAAATACCATGGAGCAGAAACACCAGATCACCCAGCAGCCAGAGCCCTCTTTGTTCTTGTGGGTCACACACTGCCTGCCCTCCCAGATCACCCTGGTTGTTCTTGCCTGCTTTTCCTGTAGCATCCCTCCCTGGTGTAGGATCAACAGGTTTTTTGTACCTGCTGGTTTGCAGAAGGCGGGGAGTTGGAGGCTTGGCTGTGAGCTGGTGTGGGAGCTCTCAGCTTCCATGAGCCTGAGCAGGATGGGAGGACCCTTTGGGAGGGGAAGGATTACAAGATACTCAATTCCAGTTTAATATCCAAATCAAATCAACATATGAGAGGGAGGCACAGCACAGCAGAGCGTGTTCTTCCTTGAGCCTGATGATGGGATGGGGATGGTTGCATCCAGGCAGCAGTATATGTGTCCACCTTGCACTGAGCCAGCAGGTCCAGTGGAGAGGGCATTAATCCTGTGTATTTGATGGGCAAGAGCTTCCTCGCCTGTAATGAGGGAGAGCATTATTAGGCCTGTGGTTTGCTGGGATTTACAGAGCAATAACCATTCTGTGCCTGGGTTTATAGATTTTGGCAGGTTTTTGAAAGCGTGACTGGTTTAGCTGTGGTTACAGAAGCACTTCCCAAGCTCACCTCTGCCTCAGGGGTAGCTGTGGATGGCTTAGCTCCCTGGAGTCTCACACACAGAGCCCTGAGTGGCAGGGAAGAGAAGCTGCAGCAGTAAATCAACTCAGAGTGGTGGGACACTTGTGCAACATGTTAATGTTGTGTAAACTCCAAACTATCCTGGTACTGTCAGGCTGGGTGATACAGGAGTGTCGGCATCTGTGGTGGTTGACTGCAGAGAGGGGCAGATGCTCCTGCTCACACCTTTGGTTGGTTGTGATGATGTCCAAAGATAACTCTGCAACACGGTTCTTTTCCTGCACTCTGAAGCACATTGCACTCAATGATACGCTGCCTGGTGCTAAAACACATCTACTCCGGCCCTTCATCCCGGTGGGACGTGCTGCTGCCGAGCACAGTCCCAGGGGTAAGCGAGGCGTGTTTTTGCTGGCAGTGGCTGATGGTGAGTTGGCAGCAGTGATGCTGAGTACTCTCTGCCTTTGCCAATGTTGTCAGTCAACACCAGATTCATTTCCTCATAATACTGAAACACCAAACGTCACAGCTGGTGCAGTGGCGAGTTGTGGTAAACACCAAGTGGGGCTGTAAGCGTGTGGAGCACCTGGGTGGTACAGTGGCATTCAGTGTGATGTCAAGAGCTACAGCCTGGGAGGAACACAAGCTTGCAGAAAAACATGAGACGGCATTTGCCGATGGTTCTTAATCCTTGATGTAACCATTCTCCATAGCCCAGCTCTCTTGGCTGCGTTCTGGCTGGTGAGCAAGCCTCGGCAGGACTGCGATCTGAGCTGTGTGGAGCTGTGCAGGGGACAGGGAGCCTCCAGCCCTGTCAGGACACCTCAGTGCTCATAGGAAGGCTTCACTTTCCCTGCAGAAACATGCTTCTTGCACTGCCCAGTACAGGGTATTTCTAATACTTCAGCTACAGATACTGCCTTGTGCTAAGCTATGTCATGGTTTAAGGAGTTAAAGACAAAACCCTATCAGCCAAGTTGTTTTCAGGAGGGGCCTGTGTTAGAAATACACTTTCCTATGTGCATGAATCTCATAGATTTGTCCTTAAAACTTACTTGAGCTCATGCCTGAGATGTCTCTGGGCCATGTGGCCATGGTGAGCCCAGTGGGCTGCTGGGGCTGACGTGCCTGCTGCCCCGGGAGCAGCTGCTGCCTGCGTGCTGCAGATGCTGGGACTCAGCCCGACTGCTAATATTAGCAGGAACGTGCCACAGGGATGGTCACACTGTGATTGTGGCTTCAATTCACTGTGGTGAAAAGCTCCAGAGAGGTGGTGTTCTTCATGTTTGTGTGAGGATCAGCCTTGGCTTCAGGATCTCGCCTGTAAGCTGGGCATCCATGCATGGGGGCAAGCTGGGAGCCTGAGTGTGTGAGTAATGTTGCCACGTGTGTGGAGCACAGGCAAAAAGATCTTTTAGGTTATATCTCAGATGATGTCAACTCTAAGAGTGAAGCATCAACTGGAGGATTTCCTGAGCTGTCCCCCAAAAAAACCTGTGCTGCAACTAGTCTCTTTTGTACTCTTCCTTACTAGCCCAGCATGGGCAGAGCCAGTGCTGCTCTCCCAACTGATTGATGTAGCGTGCAGCTCTGAGACAGCAAGTCACCTCTGATATCTTCAAAGATGAGCTTTACAGACACTTCAGATAATTTTCTCTCCTTTCTGCTATTCCTAACTATGTGTCTGAGTCAGAAACAAAAGGATGGGGTAAATGAGAGTTTCTGCCAAAGCAGTGTGAGGTGGGAGAAAGAGGAGCCTGTGGGAAGGCAGGAGTTGTGTCTTCCCCAGCAGAAGTTATATCTTCCCCTGCAGAACTGGCCTTTCATGTGCAGAGTGGAAAAATCCTATCTGCCTGCTAACAGCAGCAGAGACCCGCTGTTCTGGGTTGTTCTTTTCCCTATATATGTGTGATTCCTTGGGAATAAAAAGGTTGTGAGGGAGCGGGAAAAGGAAGAAGAGGCTGTGGATCTCTCTGTCCACGTGAGCTGGACTCTGGGGATAGCCTCTGGCCCTGGTTAGGATGTAGCATCATCCAAAGGTCGTTGTTTATAGTCATCTTATGCAAGGAAGGCTGGGCTGCATGTCCTTGGGGACGGGCAACCACTGCAGCACGGAGCAGCGTGTCCTTGGCTCTGTGTCAGCATGGAGGGTTTCCAGGGTTGGCTGGTATGGATGAGCTCTTGTCCTCCATTTGAGATTAGTTTTGGGTAAAGTGAGAACAGTGTCGTGCTAATCATAAAGAAAACCTTCCAAAAGTGGCTGGGTCGGAAGGGACAGAGGAACAATGAGTCCTTACACCAGGCAAGCATTGCTGGTGCCTGGAGATAAGTCAGGGGATTGGAGTCTGTATGCCATACTGGCTCTTCCAAGTACTTACTGGGATCTTGGTAGCATCTTTCCCTCAGTAAGAGGCTCACCTAAAATATAATCACTCTCTAGCTTTACTCTTTGCTCATTGCCTGTTGGTGGCTTTTGGCAATGGAGAGAGTAGGAAGCACCTCTAGAACACGTTCGGTCATGCTTAATACATTTGAGTGACCGTGTCTACATTTCTTAGTCAATGGACGCTAGCAAATTTGCTGCTAAGTGAGATCCTGGCACCTCTGAGTATCCTGTGGCCTCACTGTCTGGGTGCTGGTTTCCTTTTCTGTTCTGCAGCCCTTCCTTGCAGGGAGCTGCTCAGCCCATTTTCCTGGGAGCTGGAACCCAGTCAGCAGCCACAAAAGCCTGGACTGGGACTTGTCATAAATTCAAAGACAATAATGCAGACTTCAGAGCCCGTAATCACCCCAAATATTCATATTTCTGACTCTGATATTTGATATTTAAGGCCATGTCTTTCTGCAGGACTGTTACATAGGCTGTTTCACCCTCTCACCCTCCTGCTGCAGTGAGCTCTGGCACCTTCTCTGTCTTTAGAGGTGAGGCATGCAGGCAACAAGCCAAGTGACTCTGAAGCCTGGTTAAGTCTTTTTGAAGCCTTTCAAATGAGCTGATGGCTCTGAGTCCAGTTTCTGATGTGCCTGTTTGGTGGGGGTTAGGGTCCATCAGGGAAGGTCTTTGTGGGACAAGAGTTGCTGCCATGCTCTTCAGCACAAGGCTTGGGTTGTTTCCTGGCCACCTCTCAATTTCATACCTGCAGGGTGTCATTTGTTCTTGGCACTCCTCTGCTTTACTCATGGAGGCATTAGAAGTTTGCAGCCACCTCCTGTGCTGGAACTGATGCAGGAGAGCCTTCTGCAATACTTTCCCTGCTGCTCAAATGGTGCTGGTGAGGAGTAGCCCTTGGGCAACAAAGGGGTTTATTATTACCCTCCGCTTATTCTGCAATGCTGCCCCAGGTTAACGAGAGCTCTGATGGCTGTGACTCAGGCTTTTATCCTGATTGCTTTTTGGATGGAGCTCAGCACCAGTGGCTCTCAGGGACAGTTTCAGAGCAGTGACTGAAGCACGGGGTCTGTCCAGGGTGGCTCTTGGCTGGTTTGTGTGATGAAAGGTGAGACATGATGAGGCCGATGGGGGCTATCCCCCTGCATCTTCCCATGCCCTGCTGCTGGGGTATTTCAGGACCTAAGTCAGAGCAAGTTGGGGTAGAGTACCAACCTGTTTCCTGGGGGTAGGCACCTGGTGTCAGGCAGGGGACATTTGTGCCCACGTTGCTCTGTGCCACCATCCTCCCCACAGCTGAGTGTTGTCCAGCTCATCCCAGCCCTGGGAGTCTTTTCAAGGGTTCGTGGTGAGGGCATCTGCACACAGCATCACGTTGGCACTGGTGGGCTCAACTGGTTTGGAAGGGGAGGGCCATGATGAGGACTGGGGTTGGGACCTGAGTCGTTCTCCCATCCAGCCATTGGAAGTGCAAATATGGGGAAATGTGAAGAGGATGGATTTGTTTTGTGGGGTTTTTTTTAAAGCATGTTTAGATTACACAAGAAGAGGAAGCAGAAGTGTTCTCTGCCAGCCCTCAGGACACTTGGACAACTGCTGGAATTGCAGGCAGTACAGAATCGCCAAAGCTGGGTGCAGTGGCCACAGCAGTCAGTGGGCAGCATAGGCAGTGCTGCAGCCCTGGTCACCTCCTGGGTCCCTGTTTTAGCCACTTTCACTAATTTATCCTTTTCTGTAGCTTTTTAATCAGCATGTTGCAACACCACTCATCAGAGTGTGTCTCCTCCAGCAAAGGATTAAGCACTTCATGATTTAATCACCCAGTCCCCACCACCCAGACTGGTCAATCACCTGAGTCACTCTCCAGGTCCCTGTGTGGGTGTTGGCAGTGGTGAATGATGGGGATGGCATTTGGGTACTTACAGCTTCCTGCACCAAAGCTGGTACCACAGGGGCAGTCTGGGGTCTGCAAGACCATCCACATCATATTTTTGCCTTCTGGGTAATAATTTTAAGGCATTTTAGAAATATTAGTGAACCAAATGAAATTTGCAGTCCCCTGGGAGGCACAGAGGAGATTTATGTGTCTCTCTTCTCCTCCCGTTATGAAAGGAAACTGGAGCACAGACCAAAGGCAAGAGCTGCAGAGAGCCTGTGGCAGAGACAGTAATGCAATCTGCTGGGCTGGATACCCTGTATTTTATGTAATTTTCTGTACAAGTATGAAATGAATATAAGGGATGTAAAATACACTGGTCTGCTCTGGAAGCATTTTGCTGAGGGTTAATGGTTATATAAACCAAACCGTAATGGAGAATCAGAGCTAAAACCTTTCTAGAACTGTATTATAGGGACTGGAAAGCTGAGATTTTTGAATTAATCCGAGTTGGATTTTATTATTTTTTTCTATTCTTAGTCCCAACTTTGCTTTTTGCATGTTCATTTTTGGTAAATGAAAGGTTTGTTGGATCAGTCTCAGGCTGCTTTGTAGCTTTCTGCGTGGGTGGAATGCTGCTTGGAAAGCTTTGCTTAATGTCAGTGCCCTGAACTTGTATTTACCCCCAAATTTCCTCCATAACTTAGCTCTTGGTACCATTTGCAGAGTTCAGGAAGGCACTGTATATTGACAGCATGTTGTCAGCTTCATCTACAGATGATTTGTGTCAGACCATGCAATCTATTGTAACTTCTTTTGAATGCTGTTTGTGAAATCAGAAAGAGGATTTATTTCTGCAGAAGCCATCCCTAACCTAACCCAGGATAGCGTGAGACTCATGCTACAGCAGCATTGTATATATTCAGTTATTTATATGTATGTATTGCAGTAAGATTGGTTTATTAATGTGAAACCTCCTGGCATAAGCACAGGGAGAGTATCCAGCCACCCTGACTGCTGCCTGACATTGGATGACTGGTAGCTTCAGGAAAGGTGTTTTTAAAGTTTCCTGTCTTCATTTCAGCAGATGTAAGAGGGAATCTGAATTTCTCAGGCTATTTTGAAGCTGTTGCTGTCCTTCCAGTGTGTGTGGCATCACTTGCTGCCCACGCTCTCAATGACTTTCCCATTCCCCATGTTTTTGACCCCACTGAGGGACTCAAAGCAGTTGAGAGCACCTTGTTGTTGAGGATGAGATAAGAGATACCCTACTCTGGCACTGCAGCAAGGATGTGACTCCTACTGCAGGACCTTCAGGTTTAATATATAATGTATATACACCCTATAAATACGTGAAGAGCATCCTACTTGTACCTCTGGGTCTTTAGTTCATTAAAATGCATTCACCTCAGTTATGGATAGAGGCAGCTATTCAGGGGTGTTGTGGCTGGTAGATTGGGATAAGCCAAACCCAGGTGGCCTCGCTATAATGTGGGAAACACACTCTTTGCACTCAAGTTGGGCCAGAAAAGCACCGTGAGCATCCTGCTGCCTGGTGACAGGGGGTCTGGGAAACTTTAAGGGCTGTGAGTGGTTAATGCTGTGTTGAGTTTCCAAGGGCTCCTTGAAAGATGAGACCTGTAGCCTCCCCCTCTTTCCTCCCCGGGAACAGGAGGTGACCATCTGGTAGCAGTTTAGAGAAAGTCAGCGCTCTCAAACGGTACCATTGTATCGTGTGAAATAACGGGGCGCCTGGCTGCCCTGGTCCCATAAGGCTCTGACGTGTCAAAAAAACCCAAGAAAAGCTTTCTATGCTTAAGCAAGCAAGCAAATGTAACCCCTGGGTTACAGAGACCACATGAGGGGCAGAGGATGTTTAATGGGAAGCAGTTGGGCGCTATGGCCGTGGCAGAGCCCGAGGCTCCGGTTGCGAAGCTGGTCCTGGAGGAGTCAGCATCCCTCCCTGTTTGTTTTGATCTCCTCCTGAGCTCTGTGCATAGAGGTTTCCTTGTATAATGCATCTCCTCAACTGTTACTTGTGTATTCTGTTTAAAAAGGAAGAGAGAAGGAACACGTGTTTCTTCATTGACTCCCACTCTGGGTCCCACAGGGTGCTCAGACACAGGTTGCAGAGTGGGATGAGCCATGAGAGACTGTGTAACCCCAGTGCTTCCTCCCAGGAGATGCAGAACCCTTGGGCAGGAGCCAGAGCCCTTCATGGCATCTAGGCACCCTTGGCTTGACCAGTACCCCTAAGGAGGGATTTGCCTTCTGGGAGTATGTAGATAGGAAGTCCTGGCTCTGCCACTTGCTTGTGACTTCTCTGGAAAAATCTTGGCTGTTGTATGAGCTACTGGAGTTTGAACTAGACCTCTGTCCTCTCTTCCCAGTTTGCAAGAGCCTGAAAAAGCAGCTTTAGCTGGTGGTGTGTGACCTGGTGGTGCCTGGCTGTGGGGTGACAGGCAGTGCATAGTGGCTGCACTGTGCAGAAGTCACCAGCACAAATAAAAAGACACATAAATATTTTGTGACTGCTCAGGCCTTGTGCTTGCTTGGGGAGCACTGGAGCTCGGGATGAAAGCAGGCATTTCTTACTCTAAAGAGCCTGACTGGGAGGGACCATGCTTGGGTCAAGACTGGGGGTTTGTAGGAGCTCCTGCCATTGTGCATAGCTGACACAGTTGCCTGCAGCAGCAGCCAGCTCAGACAGCCCAAATTTTCCTCATCTGCCAGCATTAAACAGGTAGGTTTTTTTTTAAAAGCTGGTCCTGCCTACCTGGTCTCCTCCCCCTGCACAGTGGGGCCATGGTTGTGTGATGCTGAGCAAACACTGTGAGGGTCTGCAAAGACCTGATCCCCAAAAGGCCACAGCAGTGACCAGTTCCTAACCCAGGTGCAATGGTTGTGGGCAGGGGCTGGCAGAAGCTGAGGCTCTATCTGAGAGAAAACACTTTGGAAATCTCATTTTAGTGGATTTTTGGCTTTCCCTGCTGTGGGAGTAGAACCTTTGACAGTGGTAGATTGCAGCAGAGCTGCCTGAGTTGGTCTGGAATTAGTTAAAAGGAAGTATATGTCAGTGGTAGTGCCATTTTGTGCTTACAGCCCAGGGAAAGGCACCTCCAGAGGAAGAGGAGGAAGGGCGATGCTCACACTTCTGCCTCTTTCCCTGCCAGCTGCCTCTGACACCAGCCAGCAGATCGGATGCTGCTGGTGGGGCTGGGGAAGCCCTGTGAGCACTGAAAATGCCATGGAACACATGATAGTGGGGATAACTCTGCAGCCTGGCCATCCCAGACCCTGCTTGGGGCAGGCTCACCCTAGCCTAGGTGTCAGGGACAGACATGTGCACGTGGAGTTCCACAGGGACCCCTGGCACTGGGCAGAACTGCTGGTGCAGGACCCTGACAGCCCTGCAGTGCTGCCCTGCCCTCAGCTCCTGTTGTTGTAAGGAATAGGCAGCTTCCCTGCAGGAAGCTGGGAGGAGGATCTTCTGGAGCTGAGGCTGTTTACTTTCCTTTCTTGGCTCTGGGCAGGACAGGCTATTTTTAAGCTTTTTCTCTTTTTTTTTGAGTTTTGTTTTGCTTCCTGAGGTCCTTCTGTCTTCTCTGTGCAAGGACCAGGAGAGAAGTATTGCTGTGCAGGGGAGCTGCAGCTGTGCTTTGTCCCACTAAAGGCCACCATTGTTGAAGGTGCCATCCATGACCATCACCATCATCCATGACCCTTTCCTTTGTTGTGCCTAGGATGTCTGATTCTCCAGACCGTGCTGGACTCAGGGCAGTGGCCAAATATGCCACCAGGACAAGCTGGGTACCGAAATCCCCATTTAACCAGAGGCACAAGATGGACATCTCATCCCACAGAGAGCCATGGGTGGGAAAGCTCTTGTGTTGTCCCCAGGCAAATCCATGACAATGGAAGGAATGCCTTTGAGATCTGGAGCTTTCAGGATTTTGCTGTCAGAAACTGTGCTGAGCCATTTCTAACCCACCCTTGGGATGACAGTTCCTTGTGCAGCCCCATGATACCCCCTCATACTTCTCATCAGGCTTGTTGTGCCAGCATGGGAAGTGTTATACAGATGGCTGAAGTCTCCTGAGGCTGTAATCATGATTTTGCAGCTCTTCCTTAGGCTTTTTGAACTCCTTTGTGTCTGGGCTTTGACCTTTTTCTCCTTTATGCAGCACTGTTCAGAAAGACCTGGAGAAAAGCCATTTTTAGTTGTTGTATTCAGTCCAGCCCTTCAATAAGGGCAGGGAATGGCTGTGCTCCAGAAAGAACATGCTGGTGGCACCCTGGGTAGGTTCACACTGGGACTGAGGCACTTTGAGAGTTTGTAGTCAAAAGAAAGGGCCATGTGCAGCAGCTCCAGCATTGCCATCGAGTGACCCACCACCCAGCCACTGATGCCACCATTTGTTTGGCAGTAGTACATGGTGGAGGGACTTAAAAGAGCTGAGATGATGATGGCCGTGGTTCACACAATGAGCCCTGGAGATTATCAGGGCTGTTTGTACCCAAAACTCATTATTAGTTCAAAAAAAATAGATCCTCAAACCTATTGAGAGATTTCCAGGGGGCGTGTTCATTAAGGAAAGAGGTTTCCCAGCTTTTCCTTTCCCATCCAGTTCCTTTAGAGCATTGTTTTTCAAACTGTTCCTCCAGATACATCTGTCATGAGGTGGTTAGGCTGCTCTGTTGAGGGCAATAAATGGAGACTGAGCTGTCTGGTTGGAGGAGCAATGAGCAGGTTTTAAAAGCCAGACGTGGACAAGGCTGAGGTCCCATCCATCAGGGATCTAGCAGTGCTTGGCCAGGCCATGTCCTCCTCTGCTCTGCCTGCCTGGCTCTGCTCAAGGCTGGAGAAAGGCTCCCTGTTGCCTTGCCTCTTCCACTCCCTTTGTTTTTCCTGTAAAATGCAAAGTGGGCTTGCCTGTTGTATTGTTTTAAAATTGGTGTTTGGGGTGGAGGGAAATTGCTAAAATGTTGTTTTCTGGATTAAGGGTGTGATGGAGAAGGAAAACAATAGAAAAATCTGTGCTGGAGAGTGTGAGCTTTGGCTTAGTTTTGGAGACCTAAGTTATGGACGTATTGGAACAGCTCTGAAGCATGGGACTTTTTTTAAATTAATTGTTCTGGGGGTGCTAAGAGCTGGGACTTGGATGCAGACCTGCAGTGGATGACACGTGCCAAGCATGGACTGCAGGGCAGAGTCTGCTGCACAGAGCATCTCGCCTCTGCAAAGCGAGCGGTGACATGGCTGGAAGGGCTCCATGGAATTCAGAAAACACAGCAGATAAAATGAAGGAAAACCATCTTTATTTTCCTTTATTGCCTCCTTCCAATGTCTGAATACTTTTGAGATGCAGAACAGACTGTTTTGTCACTTAAACGCCTTTCCTGGTTTTTATACGGTGGATGTTGTTTTTTGTGCTTGGGTGCTTTCCTCTCTTTGTAGCCATAAAGCATCTGTGGCTGTTTCCATCAGGTTGATATTGAGGGTGAATTGCTCTGGACGTCCCTCCCTGCCCATACCAGCTGAGACCCCCTCCCCAGGAGCCCATCCCAGGCACCAGTCGCTTCCCAGCAGTTCCAATGACAGGGTCTGACACAGAGCTGGAGGAGGTGGCTGTGTATGAACACACAGAGGCTCCCGGGAGGAGTTTCTGCTGACTCATGAATACAGAGCATCCCAGGGAGGCCTCTGCAATGCCCATGTGGCTGGGGTTTTGCAGCCTCTGGTTTGCAACTCTATGGGTAGAGGCCTCCTTTGATCATGCTTTGTGCCCTCAAGCTGAGGGTCTGACACTAGTGTCCATCAGGTTTCCTTGGACCTGCTCCTGTCTGGAGAGGCTGGGGGTTTCATAGTTAGGTAGGCTGCCTGGCCAGGGAGCTCTGTGTGCTGAGGGCACTTGTCTGTGTGGCATTCCGCTGCTTGGGGGTTGACCTCTCCATCTGCTCTGCTGCAGCTGAGAGCACGGAGGGACATCCTGCGTGGTGCTGGGGCTTGCTGAAGGCAGGACTCCTTCCTCTTCAAGTGCAAATCGAAACATCCAATTTGATGTTGCATCTGCCTTTCTTTGCCTCTTAACTTTTAGGATGCTTAGATTTTAGGATGTTCTGAAAGCCTCTCAGTTGGCCTCTTCCTTGTATCAGGGTCTCATGGCAGTGTTTTCAAAGCACTTCAATCTGTCTCAGGTGATCTCCAGTTTGTTTTTAAGGTTGTGAGCTTCTGTGGCTGTCACTTTTGGTTTTCTTGTTGCATTAATATGGATTTGGTGCTCTCCTGGGATTGCTTTCCTGTTCCCAACTGGGATTTTGCTGGCAGTGCTCACTGGGGAAGCCTGTGTTTATCTGCACATCCTTTGGATGTGAGAGGGAAAGAGAGATGTTGGGAGTTGGATCTCTGGCTGCTCCTAAGTCATGTGCTGTTCTCCACTCTGCTGTGCTGTGATGGGGCCCTCTGCCCCTCTCTGACCACACATGGGCTGTGGGTGGGATAGAGTGTGGGGATGATTTCTACTCTGGGGTTGAATTTCCTGGCTGCGGTTCCAGTTCTGATACTGGGTTTATAATTTATCTGAAGAGGCAAAGCCTGGCCCTCAGTCTCCACCTGCTTTAAACGGGATTATGAACCCACAGGGGAAGAAACAGAAATGGGGTTGAGCCTCAGGCAGGGTCTATAAGAGTCTTTTAAGATGCTCAGGTGGATGGTAACTAAATTCTGAACTTCTTTTCATGTTTTTCAGCTCTGAAAAGATCTTTTGAGGTCGAGGAGGTAGATCAGTCTTCAAATTCCTCCACCCCACAAAGACGGACCCCGAACCCCCTCCTCAGATCCACTGTGTCCAGCTCCACGCAGAAGTTTCAGGAACTCGGCACCAGGAATTCGGAGCCATCCGCCCGACATGCAGACCCTACAGCCCAAAGATCACCCAAGCCCCCTCTGAGGAGAGTGGAGCTCTCTGGACCCAAACTGCCTGAGCCGGTGTCCAGAAGAACAGAAATCTCCATTGACATCTCCTCCAAGCAGGTGGAGAACTCCACTTCAGGGTTGTCAAGGTTTGGCCTCAAAAGAGCAGATGTGCTGGGGCACAAACCCCCTGAGCCCACCTCACGGAGGACTGAGATCACCCTCAGTAAGCCCCAGGAGCCGGGGCTGCGAAGGGTGGAAGCACCACCATCAAAGATCCCTGAGATGCCCCAGCGCAGAGCCGAGGCAGCCGCTGCTCCTGCGCCCGACGCAGCCACCAAGCGCGTGGAAATTCAGGTAGCCAAGGCTGCCGAGGCCCCGGCCCCACCGGCACGGCACACGGAGAGCTCGGAGCTTCCCCTGGCCACCCAGGCAGAGCCAAAGTCACAGCCCCTGCTGATGGAGAGCCCACCAAAGAGAGAAGAAGGTGAGTACAGCTCGGTGCTGGCGGGTCCTGCTTTTCCCCTCAGGGACATCGAGCGCTGTGTGCTTCTCGCTTCGGTGCTGATGCCTTTTGAGGCTGGTCTGGGATCTGTGCTCAGATGTGTCTACACACATGGCTGTTATCCTTGGCTTTATCCCGGCTGAAAGAGCTGTCAGTTTGAATACAAAATGCTATCAAGCCTATAAGGAAATAAAAAAGAAAATGCAAAAAGGCTGTGCACTTGGCAACAAGAAAATGACAGCTCTGCTAGCTCAGGCCCTGTTTGCAGACCCAGCTGCCCACACAGGACCTGGAGCAGCCTCTGAGGTGCTGGAAAGGTGCTGGTCATGGAAGTGTTGTTGGGATGGCTTCTTGTTTAGTGTTGTTACTAATGGTTGTGAGGCAGAAACCGCCTCTTCATTAGCAGGAGGAGTCAGGGTTGTTTTGGCCTTGGGGGCCAAAGTGTAATGACATCATGGACCAGAGCCACTATTAAACTGGAGCCCTGGCTTATATTAGCTCTATCTTGTTTTTTATTAATCCCAGATTAAAGCCAGCTTCCCTCCCTCACCAGCTGTCATTTATTCTCCCTAATGTTTTGGAGACTTCTTTTTTCCTCTTCTGGCCTGTTAATTCTTTTTCCATTCCCCATCACCCACGAGCTCTCTCATGTGAGGGATGCAGTGGTGGGTTGGAGGGCACCACCTCCCCACCCCTCCCTGTGCCTCTCTCTGGGACTTGTGGGATGGAGTGTGGTGACTGAGCCAGGACCTGGGAGGTCTATGTCTGGCCCTGGAGCTGGACTGTGTACCCTTGTCTCATCCCAACAATGGGATGGTTTCCTTCTGCTCCATCTCCTCCCCCTGGACACAGCCCTGCAGACACAGGGCAGTAATGCTCAGGTTTTGTGAGTGGATTTCTCTCCCTGTGCATATGTGGCTTTCAGGTGTGGCTTTTCTGAGCTGGGTTTAAAGAGTGGACAGATGCCTTCAGCAGGCAGCAGGTTGATCTGTCTCCAGCGGGGCATGGCTGAGCTCCAAGACTGAGCCTAGTGATGGGATTCAGTCTGAGTGTCCCTTAAGGGCTCTCTGTCCCCAGCTGCTATGTCCGTGGTGCCCAGGAGATCCATCTCTTCCCAGGGGTGGGTGCTCAGCCTCGTCCTCCAGGATTTGAGCTGCTCTAAGCTTCCCAAGTTCTGAACCACAGACAGTTGGGCACTTAAAACACAGAAGGGCATCTCAGCTGCTGAATCTCCCAGCTGCTCAGTGGGAGAGGGAAAGCTCTTTGCATCAAAAAAGACAGCAGAAGCCCAGGACAGCTGCTGGGGATGAGTTTTACCCAAGAGCCCAGCTGTCTGGGGTCTGTCTTGCAGAGCGAGCCAGCTCTTGGTCCTGGTACAAAAGGGGCTTTCAGTCTAAATTCCTCCAAGAAGAGCCAGGAGACAACATTGCAGGGCTAGGGAGGGCTCTGTCTCCTTCTCCCTCTGTATCAGATGTCCAGCCTCAAGTCACTACCAGAGCCTGTGTCCCCTTCCTAATTGTCTCCAACCTCCTCCATTGCTGGGAATTGAGGTTGCCCTGGACTGCTCTTACACAGAACCCTGTTTCAGCATGATAGGACAAGTTGATCCACAGCACTAACCCCGGGATGATATTGAGCAAGTGGGTGACATCTCTCTTTGTCACTGGTACGAGCACATGGAGGAGTTTTGGGGAGGCTGTGCAGAGACTCTCAGGGAGCCCTGTAAATGGGTGCAGGCACATTGTTGCCACTCACGAGCTCCACAGTGAAAATGTCTGCAGCAGAGACATGATGTGAAGTCCTGTTGCTTCTTGTTGCTCCCAGGGTTTGAGACACCCAAGAGATGCCCCCGTGGCATCTTGACCCCATTGCTTGGTGCTGTCAAACAGCTGAGAGTGGATGCAGGCAGCTGCCTCCAGCTGCCCTCAGCCCTGTGCTGGGACTTGCCTTCCCCCAGCTGCCTTCCCCTTCACTCCTTGCCAAAAGTATGCAGGAGAGCGTGTTGTGCAGGAAGAGGCCGGTCGGGGGAGCAGGGCAATCACCCAGAGCCCGGTAGTTCAGAGCAAACCACAAAGGGAAGGAGTAATTATAGTGCTGAACTTGGTTAGGGTTATGGCTGGTGGCGTGGGCTGAGCCTGCTCTGGAGCTGGAGTTCCCAAGGTGGTAGGAAGACAGAAGGGTCTTAGTGGGGCAGAAGAGCAAGAAATATTCCTTCCTATCCATGTTCTCCCTGCTTGAGCCCTCCTGCACTCCCTGGGAAGCATTGGGTGCACTTGTGTGGGTTTGCCATTGAGTTTTGGGCCATTGCTGATAGGGAGATGGGACATGGGTGCACATCACAGGGGCCGTGTACCACTGCACCAACATCCTGGGCAAAGCTGCACTGTGTGTTCCTAAGGTGGTTGGTGCTTCTCAGCTGGGACAGGGAAATGCAATGGGATGACAGAGCCATGTGGATTGCTGTAGTAGGAGCTGCCAAGAGAAATCTGAGCAGAGTTGTGCCATGACTGTAGGCAAGGGGAGAATATACTAATCACAGAGGGCAGAAAGGGCAGAAAGACACAAGAAATTAAAAATAAGTGTTAAAAAAGAGGTGAGGAGAAGTGCTGTTTCTGAATGAGTCTGCCTTCACCACCTAGGACTTAGCAAATCTTGATATCCAGATAAGACTACCTGTGGGTGATCAGCTCAACTGAGCTCCTGCAGCATGAGCTGCAGCCCAGTGCCTGCCCCCAGCCAGTCTCAAACCTCCATCTTGCCATGAACACGCAAGGATGGAGAAACAAAGCCACCTGAGCCTTGGGGTACCTTCTTTGGTGTCCTGCAGGGCTGGGCTGCCTCGCTGGAGCTGAGGGTGAGGGATTTGGCTGATGGTTCTGTGATTCTAGGGCTGTTAACCCAGCAACGCTCCCTGCCACGAGGAGGCCAGGGCTGAGCAGAGATGCAGGGAGTAATCATTTCCAGTTCCCTGAGCTGCACAGCAATTTAACTGTACAAAGAGATTAAAGCTGTAGGGGAAACATTTCCTGACACATTTAGGGTAGATTAACGGGTAGTCTTGTTGTTTTCAAGGGGGAAGTGTCTACAGGCCGTGATAGCAGAGAGTTTGAGTGGGAAATGCAGAGTCCATTTTCTGAACTCAGGTGCTAAAAATGAGATAATCTGGAAAAATGGAGACCTGCAGCACCAGTGACTTGAAATGAGGGAGCGAGGAGATGAGTGTCCTGTCAGGGAGATGCTGCCTGATATGAGATGCCACGTGCACAGCCACCTACCTGCTGAGGGGCAGTGGGGCTGAGCACCCTCTGCTCTCCTCTCCCTGTGCCCTCTGTCCCTGGCTGTACAGGGAACAGACAGTGCACCTCAGTTCCTTTTTGGATGAATTTTGGGCACTGTGAATGTCAGGAAGGAGGTGAGGTGATGTCGATGTGATGATACTTGTGCTGCACATCTTTGACCTCCAGGAATGCTGTTCTCAAACTCATTGCACTGTGTTCAGCTCTGGTTATGTTGGCATTCATGTGCCCTTTTCTTTGTGTCTGCGTGGGCACAGTTTCTATGTGCCATTGTGGTTCCACGTGGGTCCTTGAGCCATGCAGGGAGCCAGCCTCCAGTGCAGGCAGCCAGACCCAGGTGCAATCACTCAGAGAATTCATTTGCCCTGCTGGAAGTCCCTGAGGGCCTGTAGGAAAAGCAGTGATCTTCCCAGTGGAGACTCATTATGCAAAGGAACAGTTTCCCATAGGAAATACTTTGGTTCTCACTTCTTGTCCCAGCCTCCCATCATTTGAGACCAGAAGAGAGTGAATCCATGGATGCTGAGCAGCAGAGTCCCCCTGGCACTGAGACCCCTGTCAGGTCTTTTCTATTGCTAGATTGAGCCTGTGGGATAGGTTGTGCATTGATGTCATTCCTTCCTGAACCTTGCAGGAAGCATGTAAGGCTGAACATGTCTCTGTAGAGGTCAGAGCCTCCTGTTCCAGGCAGAAGGTGACCAGCTGCATGGATGTGAGCCCTGTGCAGCTGTAGGACCCTCCTGGCTCTGCTTATCCATGCAAGCGAACTGGGGCAGCCACTGCCTTCCAGGCAGACCTTGGGCAAAGAAGTGCCTTTGTTGTGCTGAGAATTGTGGGTGAGGGCTCCTGCCTGCCCTTGGACTTGCGTATGTGTAAGTGATGCTGGAAGGTGATGGGAGATGCAGCCGTGGCTGGAGGTGGTGTGTACAAACCAGATCCAAGAGTTTTTCTGTTTATCTTGTGGTATTTGCATGTCTGGAGCCCATGGCAGTCGTGCTGAGGAACATGCTCCCCGCCCATCAACTCTTTTGGCATCTTCCAGCTTTCTCACATTTAGGTTAATCATCCTACAGGCTGATAAGGCAAATAAAACCCGTTATCTTGGCCAAGATAAAACAAAGAGCTTGCTTTGATCTCCTGCAATAAGGCCTGGCCACTCATTTTGCGACTTCTCTGCTGTCTGCTGGGGGAGGGAAGTGATGGCAATGATGATGAACCTTCTGTAATTAAGAAATCATTTTCTTCTAAACTATTTCTAGACCTCTGTCTCTGTCTGAGATGTTTCTGTTGGCCAGTATTTGAAGGGACACCATAGGCTGGGTACGGTGCCAACTCTATAAACTGTGTAAGAGGACTTGAGGAACTGAATTGTGATTATAGAGAGATAACTTTGTTTTGAGAAGATCAAACATTGTTGTGAGCAAAACAGATAACTGGACAGCAAGCCAGTTGTGCTCTTTACTCCTCCAGCAAACAAACAGACACACAGACACTTTCATATTGTCCAAGATACCACGACAAAGCCAAAGTGAATGTGGCTATAAATGGAAGAAGCAGCTGGTCTTGGATTGCAGCCTGTGTTCAGTATTCTTTGGGTCCAGTTTTTCTTACATCTGTTACAGGTTTTAAGGGAGGAACTTGGGGAGAGGGCTGCTTTCCTTTGGGTTGGTTGAATTTGAGCCATTCATTTTGCTGGTCTTCTGAATAGGTTCCTGCATAGAATTCCCTGGATTTCTGTAGGGTCACACACATAAATAATCCACTCTCTTGAACAGTTTCATTTTATCTTGGCATGAAGATAGTACCAGACATATTGAGACAAAGCTGGACTGAAGAGTCTAGCCTAAAACATTTTGCAAACAACAAAACTTTGCAGACATTTATGCATGTATGTAAAGCAAATCATTTTAACAAGCCATCTAAGGTTGCTGTGTCAGCTCGGGAGTGACAGCAGCTGGGGTTTTCAGTTGCTTGGTTGCTTCTTTGCATTGTCTGCAGTTTCTTCTGTGTGGAAGCAATGGGGTGATATGCCAAAGCAATTTGTTCAGCAGGGATGAAGAATGACTGAAATGAAGCATCTTTCAGCACCTTGAAGCTCAAAGGTTGTTGATGCTCTAGCAAATATGGGCATAATCTTGGATTATGTCTGAGCTGAGTGGTCTTACCAGCCCTTGGGTGTTCTCCCCAGCCCTTGGGTATTCTCTGGATTCTGGGTCTGCAGAGGCTTTGTGGTGCAGCTATAGCATCGTCCCTGGCCAATGTTTCCAAGGGGTTCAAAAGTATTTAATGGGAGCTGAGCACCTACCTCCCTTTGTCTCTTTGGACATTTAACCTTTGTCCATCTGTGAGCAAGACCTTTGCAGGAAATGCTTTAAATGAATCCCTTGCATGTGGCTTCAGCCATCTCTGCTACGTGGCTTGAGATGTCTGCCCTTGAACTGATCAGGATGTCTCCCTTAGGCTGGTGTGAATTGTGTCCTTTTTCTCTACTGAGAGTAAAGAGAGCCTATGCAATCAATTCAGCTGGAGATGCCCTTTTGGGCAAGACTAATTTTACTGTCCTATATTATTTCCAGAGTCAAAGAGATAAAAGAGTCAAAGAAGTAAAAAGGCAAGTTGAGGCAGGATAGAACCATACAGGCCACTGATCCCTTGTTATCAATAGTGCTTGACAGCCCCTCAAGCAATCCCAGTCCTCTTGTGTTAGGTTATTCTGCAAACAGGTTGCTGTGGCCAGTTATTTACTTCAGTGCACAGGGCTGACTGTCTTTGATGCTTATCAACAGTACTTAAACTTTTTATGATGGCTCTGTCTTCTCCCCTCTCCTCCTTGCTTGCTGTGCGTGGAGAAGGACAGACACTCTTTTACTCTCTCAAAGAAAAGTTCAGGGGTCTGGGGACATCTCAGGGAAAGAAGATTAGATGGGAATCCCAAAGTGTATGATGCCTAGGAGGAGAGGGTGGTGGTAAAAGTTAATGATGCATAAGCTCTTGAAAGGACTCTTCTCAGTTACAACTGTAATTTAAGCTCACTAGTTGTCTATTATATTGTAGGGCATTAGTTTCAACTCCAGCATGAATGCTCCTGGGGCCTGTTTTGTGTGTGACGGGTAGATCTAGAGATGTTGCCCTGCCCAGCTGGGACTGGAGCCCCTGCCTGTGTTTGCTCCCCCCACCTTGTTATGACTCTACGTGGGAATTTTTGTTTACTCTGCTTGCTATTTGCTCTGATCTTAGAAGTGGTGCTGCTGCTGCTTTCTGCTGATGCACCAAAGTGATGGTGTCCTCTGAACCCTTCTGTGCCACTCTGGTAAACGAAAATACAGGGTGAGTTCCTAATTACAATCACTGAAGCTATAACTGTGCAGGCTCACGCTGTTATGGCAGAGAGGTTGCTGTCCTCCATCACACATGTGACATACTTTGGGCATTCACTGGAAACTCACTGCCATCTGGAGTGGAAATAAGTTCAGGGACTGAGAAACAGATAAACACCGAGGAAATGACAAAAAGTTAGAGGCAGGGGAGTCTGGTCAGGATCCTGCCTTTGTTGTTCATTTGCTCCTTGTCCTGGGTGAATCCCTCTACCCACTTCAGTTTGTAACAAGGAGCTGGTGAGTGTGGCAAGATGCATCAGGTTTGGTCCTTTAATCTTCTTTGAGGTTCAGCTGGTGATAAGGTAATCACTGGTCTTTGCCACAGAGGAACATTGAAGTTGTGAAGGATGGGAAAAGCTCATCTGCCCAGCTTACTGGAGTGACTCTTGTCGTGGTTTAGGCCCATCAGGGAACAAAAGACCACGATTAGCCTCAAGTACCGAAGACTTAAGGATTGCTAAAGGGCAGGGAGGGCTTAATTGCCGCTTAAGGTGCAGGACAAAACAGAGCAGGCTACTCGGCTTGGGGAAGAAAACCAGAAAACAATTTAATACCAACTAAAACACAAAACCCCAAAAACCAGAACCAAAACAAAACAACACAGAATGGTACAGAGATGAAGAGTCCGACCAGCCCTTTAAGACCACCTGCTCCCCACCCCTCTCCTCTTCCCGGGCTCAGAGCCCTGATCCCGGTGTTTTATACCTCCGTCCCCCCTGAACGGCCCAGGGGGGCAGGGAGTGGGGGTTTCAGTCAGTCCGTTCCTGGTGGCTTCTGCCGTTTGTCTCACCTCAGGGCAAGTGGGTTCTGCACCAGTCCTCCTTGCAAGTCCGTGAGGTACCACACACACATGGCAGCCCTGCACGGGCTGCACCGACGCACATTTGTCCCAAAGCCCTGCACGGGCTGCACCGATGCTCATTTGTCCCAAAAGTTGCTGCTCCTCTCTGCCTCTCGTGTGGGGCTGCTCTGCGGTGCACAGGCTCTCCAGCATGTCCTGTGCCATGACCGCCTCCCCCACACAGTCTCTGGCCCGTCCGGGCACACTCACATGAAGTTGCTGCTGCTGATCCATAGGTTGCAGGGGTACCGGCTGCACTCTCACCACGGCTTGCAGAGGGGTCTCTGGTCTGATGCTCCATCCTTCCTCCTTCTCCGACTGTGGGGTCCGCATGGTCGCCTCCATCTTGTACCACTCTTACACCTCCTGCCTGGCACCTCAAATTCCCGTCCCTAAATAGTGATCGCAGAGGCGCCAGATTGGCCCAGCCAGGCCGGGGGTGGGTCTGAACCCAGGAGTCGGGGGAGAGTTCTGTTCTTCAATCTCTCCTGAATTTGAAAAGTTTATGGTTTGGAGGGGAACAAATTATTTGGAAGGCAAACTTTGGATGTGTGTGGATGAATGCTGCCTCCTGATTTAGGAGAGATGGAGACTGCTGATGCTGAAGGAGATGGAGCAGGCACTGGCGGGGTGTTAGGAGGCCTCTTTGCCTCTGTCATGATAGGACAAGAGGAAACAGCCTCAAGTTTTGATGGGGAAGGTTTATATTGGGTATTAGGAAACAATCCTTCACCAAGGATTGACAAGCATTGGAACAGGTTACCCAGGAAAATGGTGGAGTCCCCATCCCTGGAGATATTTAAAAGCTGTGTAGATGTGAGGCTGAGGACCATGGGTTAGTGGTGGCTGTGGTAGTGCTGGGTAGTTGGACTCAATCTTAAAGGTCTTTCCTAACTAATAATAATTCTATGTCATCCTCCCCTGCTTCCATCTCATGTAGGTAAGGAAGGAGAATGGAGATTACCTTGGAGTTGTCTAGAATGATCCTGGGAAAAAGGAGTAGATCCGAGCAGCTTTTCTGATAAAACATAATTGTTTAGACAAACTCTGGCTGAACTCACTTCCTCCTGCAGCCCAACGCACGGATGAAGTGGGTGGAAGTGGGAGGCTGAGTTCAGAGGCTGCTGAGGCCCTCCCTGGGGTCGCACCACCCCCAAGATCCCCCATCCACTCCTTTTGATGGCCTTGGAGAAGAGGAGAGGATGCAATTGAGTGCTGTGGATGATGCCCAGCCTTTAGGTAGCTTGTCACTCTGACATGAGGTGAAGACCTTGATAGTGCAGAGACACAGGGTGATCCTGGAGGCCAGTGTTGGATCCATCAGGACTCATCTGCAGAGGATGGACCTCATTTGTGTGTAGTTCTGTAGGATGTGGGAGGTGAATTTTCTCCAGACATGGTCTCTCCAAATACCAGGTCCTGGGCATAGGGTGGCTGGGCAGAGCTGTGCACTAAAGGGTTTCCTGTTTGGACTGGAAACCATAAGACAAGCAGGACTTGGGTGGGATGTGGCCACAGGAGAGGTACTGTCATGCCCTGTGTGACTGCTACTGAGAGTCACATTGTGGAGTCAGATGAAATCTGAGATCCTGCCATAATGCTGGTGTTCCTCCCACCATCCCTTGGGAAACAATCTCCCTTTGCCCTACTTTGGTAGTAAATAAAGATTTATTTACAGTCCAGGATTGCACATCCTGAGGCTGGAAGGGGAAGAGTTCCTGCAGGGCCCCGAAGGAGATTTGAGGTTTTCTCTCTGCTTTGTGGTTTCAGTTTCTGGGCAGAAAAATCTTCCAAAGGAGCAGCATTGTGAGTGGGAGCTTGGTAAAGCATGGGCCCTGGGGCTTGACTTTGTTTCCCTATAGCAAGGCCATGTGTCTGTGCATGTCACCTGGAGAAGAGCTGGGAGGAGGTAACAAGTGCTCACGTGTTACATGTTGTGGAGCAGCCAGGGAGAGCAGCAGGCGATGGGCTGCCGTCTGTCTGCCTCCTGCCTTGGCCACCATCATCCAGCATCTCCCCAGAGCCCATGTTTGTGTTGAACCCTGGGGAATTTGTTTTCATTTTTGTGTTGGGGCTGAAGTTAGTCTCGATGTCACCAGCAACACTGGACCTTGCTGTCCCTGTCCCAGGGCTCTCCATCACCATCTGCTTCTCACGACTGTCCCTCTCCAGCGATGCCTGGGTAGATGTCTGAAGCTCAGACTGTGCAATTAAACCATCTTCTTATTTAAATCCCAGTTTAGTTTGAGAGGAAAGCAGTGAGGAGCATGGGTGATGAAGGAGAGGAGCAGATGAGGAAGAAGTGAGAGGAGACCCTGGCTATGTTGCCCTCCTGGCCCATGGCTCCCAGCCTGTCTCCTCTGCAACGTCACAGCAGCAGAGGATCTGCAGGCTTGTGTCTGTCCTTACAGCAAGCAGGAAGGAGAGCATTACCTTCGTGCTTGGCACAGGCTACATCCAGAAATCTTGGTCCTGCTCTGTCCAAAAACCCCTGGGCAGTGTGGCATGGGTCCCTCTCTCTAGAAAAGGGGCTCTCTGGGATGCTGCACAGGGCTGGACCCTTCCCTTGCCCCCATGGCCTTGGGCAGGGGGAGAAAGGATGGGGCTGAGTGATTGACTGTTCCTTGCCAAAAGGATGATGTGGAGATGGGGCTGAGCTCCACTGACCTGGCTTTGCTGGGTTTCCAGCTCTGCTTTGGTATGGCCTGAAATTGCTCTGCAGAGCTTCAGGGAATCATCATTTGACTTCTCCTCTGCTCAGAAGGCTCTCTGGAGTTGTTTCAGCCCATTTGTGAGACAGACAGTCTATGGGATGGTTTCTTGAAGGGCAGTCAAACCAAAGCAATCATTTGGGCCTCACTGAAAAAGCAAAGCTGGAAAAGCCTCAAATCAAAGGCTGCTGAGACGGGGGGACATGGCTGTGGCTTTCTGCTGGGGAACCTTGCAGCATCCCTCAGGAGGGACACACAGAACATTGTTTTCAGTTGTTGCTTTTCCTTCTCATTTTTTTTCTAGGTATTCAAAATGATTTTTTTTTTCTTTTATTGCCTGTTGCAATATTTATGTTACTGCTCTGCAGCAGCAGAGCCTGGGTAGGCTGCACAAAACTGCATTTTCCCTCCACAAGTCCTTCCTCTAATTTCACACTTCCAGCTGCCAGGCTTGGCTTTAAAACAGCTTGTACCGAGGCTGAAAGTATTTGAAGAGCAGAGCAATGCCTTGCAGGAAATAGCTTGAGCTTCCTGCTCCCAAGATGGTGTGAGTGTTAAAACAGAACTAGAGAAATATTAGACATCCTACATCCGGCACAGCAGAGGAGAATGACCCTGGGGTGATGTGATGGAAAACCCCGTCCCCTCCTGCTGCCCGCACCCAGCGGCATCCGGCAGGACGAGGGGCCCTGCCAGTGCCCCCCAGCTCCCTCCCCCCCAGCCCTGACTTTGAAGGCAGAAAAATGGGCAAATTGTTTCCTTCCCCACTGGGCTTTGCTGTGTTTTGCTTTTGTGAGAAATGTGTGGCGAGAGCTGGTCAAAGGTTGGGGGCAGAGTGGCAGCAGAGTGAATTTCCAGCAGAAAACAAAATGCGGGGAAGTGTTGGTTTTGATGAAATGTTTGCTACCAGCTGATTTGCCACCTTCCAGCCCGAAGTGAAAGCCAAAAGTCTAAATAAGACAATCAGGATCTGAGTCAGTCCCATTTGTTTGGAGCTGGAGCAGGACCTTCTGCAGCTGTCAGGGGAAACCACGCTGAAATATTGGTTTCATCAGAGGCAGTTTAACAATTCCAGCCTGAATGGCTTCTCACTTTGTGCTGGCTGAGCACCATCTACCTGGCCAGGCAGGAATAGCAGCTGGCTGTCCATTAGGGTCAGAGATACACAAGACTAGAAGAGAAAGAAGAGTATTTGAGTGCAGGCAAAGAGGAGAAGAGGGCAGCAGCTCTGCAGAGCAGGGTGGTCCTCACCGGACATCTCTGATGGGTGTTGCATCTTCAGATGTAATTCAGCTGCCTGGGGATTATTGAACCCCATTATGGAAAGCTTCTCCAAACTCCAAGTTTTTGGCTGGAGTGTGGAAACTTAGGTAATTTTACTCAAAATGCTATCAGTTGGCTAAAAAACACCTCTGCCATGTGGCTGGGAGCCCAGAGTTGCAGCGGAGGAATGAGGTGGGAGCTGCAGAGCTGCAGCAGAACAAGCAGAGTATGGCTCAGAGCTTTCCTCTGCAGCACCTTGGACTACTCTGAGCTCACACTCACACTGACTTCCTCCTGACAGTCACTGAGAACCATAAAATTGCTCATAATGGAAGAAAAATTAGACCCTTTACACTCATGCTGGGACCTGAGTCACTTTGGGCAGCGTGGCTGCTGCTGCAGGAGCAGAAGCAGAGCGTGTGGGTGCACTCTCGGGCGGGTTTACCATGAATGGAGCATTATGTCCTGCTCCAACATCATCCTCCCTCTGCCTTTCCTTCTGCTTTTCCTGAACCATTTCATGTGAGGTAGTGGGAGCCCTGACCATTCCATAGGAGCAAGGACCGGGAGGGGGTAAGTACCATCCTCAACAAGCAGCTCTGTGCCTGGAGAGGTGAGGAATGCAGATTGCTGATGCTCACCTTTCCCCATGGCACATAACCCTGCTAAGCCCTGAGCAGCACAGCCCGTGGGGGTGGGGATTTAGCCAGGCACACCCTAGTTGTTTTCCCAGGTTTTTCCATGGGGCTCTTTTCACCCGGAAAGCTTTGGCCGGCAATCTTGGGGGAGGGGAAGATGAGGCTGATTTAAATCCCAGAAGAAGTTACAGCTAGCTGAAAGCTGTGTGTTCAGCCCTCTAACAGAGCAGTCATGCCCACTGCTCTTGCACAACATGCTGGGGCTGGTTAAAGCTGGGGGCTGGGGGTTTGTGAGCCAGCTCTGACATTGCTTCGTGCAGTCGGGGCTGGGATGGCAGGGGTGGAGGGGTGAGCTGGACAGGCTGTAAAGGGGCTGCAGGACTGGAGGGGCAGATGCTGTGGCTCTTTTGTGGCAGAAATACAGTTGTTTGCTTTGGAGCCATCCCCAGTTGCCTAAATGGCTACAACATTGTGCAGGGACCTGGAGAGTGGTCACATAGAAGAGAGGAAACAAAAAGGCTTTGCTGTCACAAAGGGTGCTGAGTCTAAGCCTGACACTGTCCTGCTTGCCCAGTCCTGGGGCACAACCTCACAGATGGAGCTGGTGCGGCAGATACCCACACAGCATCCTCGGGTCTGTGGGGCTCTGGATGGGAGATCACTGGAAAGGGAAATATCCTTCCACAGAAGTGTCCTTCAGGCAATTCAGCATCCTCAGCTTCTGCTGAGCAGCTGTGGCAAAAATGTGAGTCTGCAGGAAGGAGTGAGTGCTGCTGCCGTGCAAATTGCTGTGTGGTTGATTTATTTTCCTTCTTCTTGTTGACTGACCCCCCACTGTCCCTCTCTCAGCCCATCCTCCATGCATGGGACGTGTCCTCCTTCCCACAGAGGGATGTGGGGCCCCGGGGCTGCAGCAGTGGGAGAGGCACAGAAAGGTTTGGGGAAAGGTTTGAAAGGCTCCGTGTAGGGCAGAGGGCAGCACTCATCTTGCCAGACCACAGATCCATGAGGAGGCCAAAGTCGAGATGAATGGGCAATTTTGGGCCTGAGGAGTGAGTTTTAGCAAGTCTGTGTGAGACCCTGTGGTCCTGCCTTGCCCAGACACTGTGTGAGCTACCTCGCAGCAGGAGTGGGATGGAGTGGGGAGGGCAGTGACATCCCGTCTCACATCGGGTAGAGTGGAGCTGTGCTGGACCTGCCTGCAGACCCCAGGCCCAGCACCCAGCCTGTGCCCTCAAAAGAGTAAAGACCAAGGGTGCTTGGCCTGGCCAAGCTGTCAAAAGTTGATGTTCCTTGGTCCTCAAACACAAAACCTGAAACAGATATTTTCCTGATGATTTTCCAGGTATTTTACCTCATGTGTTACCTATCTCCTACTCACAGGGACCCCTTGCTGGAGCCAAGGTGCCTCATACTTTATTTGGATGGAGGTCTGGCCAGCAAAACTTCTTTACTGTAAGGGCGAGGGAGCCCTGGCCCAGGATGCCCAGGGAGGGTGTGGAGGCTCCTTCTAAGGAGGTTTCCAAACCCACTTGGACACATTCCTGTGCCCTCTGATCAAGGGGAACCTGCTGTAGCAGGTGCTTGGGCTGGATGAGCTCTGGAGGGTCCTCCTAACCCCCACCATTCTGTGATTCTATGGTTTGTGTCTCAAGAGTGCTTTCAGTGCTGTAGGGAGGGGAGGGTCAGTGGGGGCACTGAGGCATGCAGGGACATGCTGAAGTCAGCAGCACACTCTGCTCTCAGCTACAAGAGGGTGTCTGTATCCTGTAGAACCAAAACCCTCAAACCTCACAGGGCCTGTGACCTTTAAGAGGCTGTGAGTGTCTCAGAGCAAAGTCTCTGCCTTTATCTGCAGCCTGAGGAGGAAGAGGGCAGCTCTGGGCAGCTCTGTCGCTGCAGTTTCTGGTTTCATGGGGTAATGGGGCTCAGCTCAATGGCTGCTTTGTGCTGCTTGTGTGGAGACAGGGGTTTGGGAAGCTGGTGAGGAACATGATACCTGGTGCACCAGAGCCAGGGACACGTGTTGCTGTGGGTCAGACAGTGCTGCTTCTCCTCCTCAGGTACTCCCAGGAGGCTCAGTGGGACTTGCAGCCTGGAGCATCCCCTACCCATGTTTCCCAATCCTTGTAAAAAATGGAGACAAGGCTGGGAGGGACCACTGGTAGATTTCTGTCCAAGAGAGTTGCTCTGACTACATCCTTCTAAAGGATTTCCTTCCACTGGACCAGAAAGTTTGATCTGCTGTTATGATGTTAGGTCTATGGATGCTTTGAAGCTATAGATTAGGTGTAACAGAGCCAAACAGGTACAAATGAACCTCCAAATCAAAACACATATCAAGCATGTGTGGTAGGTCTCAATAAACATTTCTTTTATTCACACCTAAAGCCAGTATCAGCTTTCATGGAGGTAATTGTCTCTTTAGCAGGTCCTGTAGTGGTTCTTGATGATCCAATGAGAGCTTATTTAGTAGCAGCTACTAATTTGGATGTCTGCACTTCCCCAGCAAATGTAACTTCTGCTTTCCTGGTCTCTGTCCTATGTATGCAGACACCGTGCTCTTGGTCCTGCGTGCTGGACTACATATATGTAATGCTGTGTAGGGTGGAGAGGTGATGGTGAGACCTGGATGCAGGTGATGGGTGCTTCACTCCCCACTTGGTAGGATCGTGGTGTAGGTCTGCCCCTAAACATCTCTCAAGTGCTTATATATACATATCTCGAAATCTGGGGAGTGTTACAGCCTAGTTGGAATTAGGTGTCTAAATACCTTTTAGGACATATATCTCAGCTTTTCTGTGTCTCTGAACCATCACTCTGATGCTGGAAGAGCATCTAAACCCACGATGTGCCCTGTCACAGGGAGCTGTACGACAGGGGTAGCTGAGGAGAAAGAGGAAGGGGCAGGGTTTGGAAGCTCTGTTGGAGTTGTGACATTATTAGTCTTCAGAGAGTTTTGGGGCCTATCTTGGTGTTGTGGTGGTACTAGAGGAAGATGCACATCATGAGTGTTTTAGACCTAGGTATCACAGAATCCCAGATTAGTGGAGGTTGGAAGGGACCTACAGAGCTCTTCCAGGAACGTGTCCAGGTGGATTTGGAGTCTTCCCAAGAAGGAGCCTCTACACCCGTCCTGGGCAACCTGGGCCAGAACTCCCTCACCTCAGCACCAAAGGAGTTTCTCCTCATGTTTAAGTGGAACTGTTTGTGTTCCAGCTTGTGTCCATTACCCCTTGTCCTGTTACGGGACACTACAGACAAAAATGTCACCCCATCCTGCTGACACCCACCCTTTAGGTACTTACAAGTGTTGATAAGGTCCTCGCTCAGTCTTCTCTTCTCCAGGCTGAACAGCCCCAAGTCCTACAGGCTTTCCTCATAAGAAAGTTGTTCCAGTCCCCTGATCATCTTGGAAGCCCTGCAGTGGCCTCTCTCCAGCAATTCCCTGTCCCTCTTGAACTGGGAACCGGACTTAGGACTCCAGATAAGGCCCTACCAGGGCAGAACAGAAGAGGAGGAGAACCTCTCTTGACCTGCTGCCCACACTCTTCAAAGCTTTTGTGGAGGCTTAGGTAGAAGCTGCATTGGAGCTGCGTTGGGTAGGAGCTGCATCACCATTGGTTACTGCACACAAAAGCCAGCTGTCCTTCAGCAGAGCTTGACCTGCCACAGCTCGCACAAGTGTTGCTGCTGCCAGGAGCAGGCAGAGGCTGGACCAAGCACATCCCCTCACTGTGTGGGCAGGGGCAGAAGCTCTCTTCTAGGAGAGGACCATGCACAGGCTGTGGGCCATCACACGCTTGTCCTCTGGCCTGCTGCTTTTTAACACTTCTAGGTAGAAAAAGAGGGACCTGGAAATACTAGCACATCTTCTTCCATGTAATGATGGAGTCCATTGCAGGCAGACCTCAAGCTATAAGCTTAGAATGGCTGACTTGGTAGCTAATTTGCTATAGACACCATCTGTATTCAGTAGGAAGAGAGGTGTTTCTCTAAAGAGCAGATTAGGACATCTCAGCTCCAGGTCTGGCACCACACCTTTCCTATTTCTCTTCCTAAAGCAATTAGGCAGCTTGAATCCATCCAGCCCTTCATTCAAACTCCTTCTTGAGCTACAGGAAGTCCTGTGAGATTGCTGAGAGCTTGAATGAGGGGCTTTCTTAGCCTGGCAGAGGCTGAGCAGACCCCAGAGGGCTCCAGTGCCGGGGGAAGAGCCCGCTGCCAAGTCGTAGGAGGAATTCCCACGTTCCTGTTCCTTCCCACTGGCTGCCAAACGCTTGTCTTGTCCACAAAAGTTAATGTGTTTGGTTGGATTTAACCTTTGCTCGAAGAAGTGAAAAACAGAGATCTTTTACTTTTGGTTTCTGGGTGTGAATACATGATTCAGTGTTGGATTTGTATGCACAACACAATTCTGTGGTGGGAAAAGCTGGAGGAGAGATGAGAGACTTCACATGGGTAGACTTTACAGCAAGGACTGGGAGCCTGCAGACAGCCTGCTCTTCCTTCCTGCTGTAATGAACCCCCCAAACCAGGCTTTAGGTGTCAGCCAGACCTTACTGTTTCAGTAGAAACAAGAAGGCAGCCCCTGGGATTTCTCACACCATGGTGGCTGCAGGTCCTGCCCGGACACACTGGCCTTTCCCACCAGCAGCTTGTCCAGCCACGAGCAACAACGGAGATTCAGGGAAGGGAAATGTTCTTTTTCATTGCTTCTTTCCATGCTGATGGCAGAAAGTATAAATAACACTATGTTTTGGTGCCTTGGACCTTCTTTTTATCCAGTTTGTCTCCTGTGGTTTGAACCCTGATAGTAGTGACTGCCAGCAGTCACAGCAGCAGCAGCACCCAGTGCTGTCAAAGTACTGTGTGAACCACAGGCAGACCCAGCCCTCTATGGTTATTGAGTAGGGGGGTGAGCTGTTTTGGGGAACCTGAGAATGACCCAAACCTCCACTCCAAGCTCCCAAACATGGGCAAAGAAGAAAAGAGAAAACCAGCAGGTCCTGAGACTGCTTGAATTAATTTTCTGAGGACATCAGCCATGGCCCACATATGTGAAAGGTGCAGAGCAGGGAGAAGCCATGCAAAGAGAAGAGCGGTCTCTGAAATCCCATGGCAAGGTTCTTGGTTACCACATAGTTCTGTCTTGATGAAGATTCTCCAGCAAATTCTTTCCTGACCCAGACCTGATTATTTGCTGGTTTGAGCCCCTTTGTGCTCGCAGAGCTGCAAAGTCTTTTTTTCTTGTGAACACGTGCAGATCAGAGGCTTGTGACACACTCAAGAACAAGAATTGGAGTAGTTGTCCCATAAATGCTGAGCTGCTGCTGATAAGAAGTGCAGCCTGTGGCATTGCAACGAGTTCAGGGGTTATGACCGGTGCCATAACCCTATGGGCTTTTTTGTTTTTCACTTATCTGTGTAAATCTCTGCTCTCCCATTAGTGTCTGTCCTCAGCACTCCCTGAAAAATGCCCAAAAATTCCATCTTGGTGCAATGTAGGATACGCTGCAGCCTGCCCTGAGAACATCTGGTATCTGTGCATCGGGTGATATTAATCACAGCGTGAACGTGGCCAAGTGTTAAACGGCAGAGCCCTCCCACCTCCTTCATTGCAAATGAAGGTTGTTTCAATGTTCCAGCAATAAAATTAACCTAGCAGCCCAGGCAGGCGGGGATCTGGCAGGAACAACTGCTGTGTGGGATGAAGGGATGAAGAACGCTCTGAAATGGGCCAAGAAACCATGTGGTCCTATGACTTTTTGAAA
Organism: Urocolius indicus; assembly: GCA_013401255.1. Lineage (NCBI taxonomy): Eukaryota > Metazoa > Chordata > Aves > Coliiformes > Coliidae > Urocolius > Urocolius indicus. The sequence goes on from WBNH01009708.1 coordinate 68,958, forward strand.
TCCCTTTGGTGTTTGAAGCTATTTTCTAGTCCTCCTCATCTTGTGAATCCACCGCTGTTCCTGCTGCGTCTGCAACTGCTCCCTCTCCCCTGGTATTTTGTGCTGAGGCTGTTGTTGTTCTGGGTGTAAATGTTGTTTCCAGGAAGGTAAACACCCCTCCCTCACCCTGCTTTGCTGTAGAGATATCAGAGAGCTTCACAAGGGGAGGGAGAGATGTTGTTTCTGTTTTGCAGATGAAAGACCAGAGTTGCAGAGGCTGCTGAGAAATGCATGGGAATCTGTTCTCTTGGAGGGTGCTTATGGTTTTGCACCGGGACACTTGCTTTAATGCTGGGCAGTGAGCAGAACAGAACTGGCACAGGGCATATTTTTATTCCCCTTTTCCTCGAGTGACCACACACCAGACAGTGGGCAAACCCCCATCAGCACCACGCCATTCACATTGCCCTCAAGAGAGCCTGGCTCAGATTTGCCCCACGTTCCACAGTTTGTGGGTGAGGGTTTGTGTTGGTTTTTATTTTAAATAATAGCAACCACACAACAACAAAAAAAAAGTACAGGACAAAAAGTCAAGAGTGTGTCTCGAGTGCCTTTGGTGCCTTAAGCACAGCTTCCAAGGGAGGCAGCCCCAGCACTGCTGCATGGGAGGGATGGGGTTGCGGGGGTGGGGGTGGGGGGGAATAACTCTTTTGTGATGCCTTTGATGTTGGAGGCTTTTACCCGGGGAGAAACTCAAGTGCTTTTCATGTCTGGTGGTGAGAGCTGAGAGCCGGGAGGGATTTGCTTTGTGAGACCTTTTACAAAGGGAAGTGAAGGAAACTTGTCAGAAGTTGGGGGAAGACTTGCTGGGGCGGCAGCTGAAATAGGTGCTGAAGCATCCTTGGCTCTGCATTGTCCTCATAATCCTTGGCTGAGTGAGTCTCTCTCTCTGCCTGAACTCTCCCCAGCCTCGAGGTATAAAAAGCTGTGGCAAGGTCTGTGTTGGAGCATCCACAGCTGTGCCAGGGGAGTCACAGAGCGGGCAAGCGGGAGCCCTGACCATGCCATGAGTGTTTGAAGGGTAAGGAGGGGAAAATGCCAGGGGCATGATGCATGGGTGAAGGGGAGTGTTTTGTCAAGGCCTGTGCTAAGAGAGGAGGAGGAAGAGGCAGAGCCTCTGCTCAGGTTTGCTGTGGGATGGGAGTGTGCTGAGCTATGTCTCAGCACCAGGGCTGGAGCAGGCAGGGAGTGGGAGAGGAGTGTCCCGGCAACCAGTGCTGAGTCCTAGGAGTGAAATGGGTGACAAAAACCCCAACGAGAATCAGGTGATGGGGACTCCCTGAAGTGTCAGGGAGCTGCAGGCAGTCTGCCCTCACCCAGCTCCCGCAGCCTTGCAGTGGAAAGGAACCCTGGTGGTTGTTGATGCCACGAAAGGGTAAAAGTGCTGTCTGTGAAAGGGTCTATACTGAAATTGGGAGCCCTGCCCCAGGCAGGGAGGGCCAGGCATGGTTGTTGGCACCTGCAGAAGCAGTGGGAAGGGGCTTCTGCAGCCTCCCCTGCTTGGCACACGTGTGGCTTGTATTGGCTTTGCTGGCTGCATTGGCACTGCTCTTGCATTACCTTCTCCAGGAAACATGTTTCAGTAGCATCACGGGGAGTGTGTCTGGTGACCTAAGGGAGGCTGGCAGTCCATGGCTGCCTTTCTCCTCAGTTTCTGCTCTGTAAGTTGGTTGTGAGCTGACAGGGAAGGAACCTCTTGTTGTCTGAAGGCCTATTGTCTTGGGCATGGGGAAAACCCATCTCCTGAGCATCCTTCTGAGTGCTGGTGGGTGGTGCCGGGCTCCAGGCCAAGGAGGTAATGGGGGAATCCTCTCCAGCCCTTTTCTGTAGCTCTCAGTGGCTATGTGAGAAATGCTCTCCAAAAGCAGTTTCCTGCTCTCCTCTCCTCTCACCCATCCTGCCCTAGAGCACACACAGCAACCCCTAAACCTGAGCTGCAGCCTGTGCCCTGGACATGTGCCTTTCACTGTGCAGGATGTGAGGACAGAAAAAGATGTGTTTGCATCATATGTAGGTCTGTGGTATCCTGGGTGCTGTGAGCCCTTCCAAGCAAAATACCCGTGTAGCTGTGTGCCTCGATGGTAGCTTGGTGGTGATGTTTGACCTCACAGCCGTTAAGCACATATATTCTCACCAGTATGTGCCTGCCATAGCTCCAGGTATGCAGATCCAGTGGGGCCTAATGGCTTGGTGGCTAATACCCCAGCAGCAGCAGTTCCTGGATGCTTCTCCATGGGGAATCCAGACTTCCCCTCCCCAAGCACAGTGGAATTTTTATAGCCTGTGGTTTCAAATGCTGTGATTTCCATATGGCTGTGATGCTGCTTCCAGCGCTGCCGAGGCTATGCTGGGGCCGGGCAAAACCTGCACAGAGCCTTGGGTAACGTGTCTCAGCTTTGCTCAGGTGCACGGGAAGGGCTGGGCTGGGAAAGGGAAAAACAGCTCTTCTGAGATTACAGCTGCTGGGTGCTGTGACCTTATGGCTGAATGAAGCTACTTCATTTCATTCATTGACAACATTTGGTAGGTGCTTTGTGGAGAATTGTATGATAAAGATAGATTTTGATAGAATCACAGAGTGCTGGGGGTTGCAAGGGCCCTGCAGAGCTCATCCAGCCCCAGCCCCTGCTAAAGCAGGTTCCTCTCGAGCTAGGGCACAGGAACGTGTCCAGGTGGGTTTGGAAACGTCCAGAGAAGGAGCCTCCACACCCTCCCTGGGCAGCCTGGGCCAGGGCTCCCTCACCTCAGCACCAAAGGAATTTCTCCTTGTGTTTAGATGGAACTAATTGTGTTCCAGGTTTTGTCCATTACCCCTTGTCCTGTCACTGAACACCACAGACAAAGATGTCACCTCATCCTCCTGGACACCTACCCTGTTATGGTGGAGGAGGTGGCTGTCAGGGCCATGCTGTAATGCAGGGACAGATGCAGTGCCATGGGACATGTGCCTGGGTGTTGGCTGGGAGACAAAGGCAAAGATGGTTTGTCTACATCCATAATGAGTGTGAGCACCATCTGCTTTGCAGCAGCAGCCCTGGCTTTGTCCCCTGGGTCCTCAGCCTTGAGGGGAAGAGGCAGAGCTGTGCTATTAACCCTGAAGCTCTCTGTTGCATTCTGGCTCACGCTCATCAACCCCAAGATGTGGTCCCTAAACTGCTGGGCAGTGTTGGGATGCTCACAGGTCCCTCCCTGTGCACCCTCATTGCCAGCCAGTGATCACTATGGCAGTGTGCAGCCGGGCATCACTCACTGGGGATTTGACACAGGCTCTTTCTCCAGGCCCTGATGAATCCCATGAGAATGGATGCTGAGGTTTGGGGGTGCCTTGGGGCCATCAGACCCTACCAGGCTAAGACACCCGTGTCCCCTCTGTGTCCTGTTGCAGGGATGCTGTCTGAGTCCAGCCACCTTCCCCTGGCTCTCCCTCTTCCAAACTTGTGGCAAAGTGATTTCCCTTTTTATTTTCTGGCCCCTTCCCAAAGTGGGTTAGCACTTCCCTGGGTGCAAAGCTTGCTGGAGGGGCCTGGTCAAGCCAGGCTGTAAAAGCCACATTTTCTTTGGGAATCAGATTAAGGCCCCCTCTATGCTGGGCTGACATAGTGACATGAAGCCTCTCTTTGTCCTGGATGGTATTTCTGGCCCAGCTGCTGTGGGTTAACCCTTTCTCATCCCACACAATCCTGGTGACAAATGGCCCTTTGCTAAGCAACAGGGACCTTTTCCTTGGCCAGCTGTGGGTGGAAGTGGGGGGCACTGTGGGCTGTGTCCTCCCCCTGCACAACCTGGGGCTGAAGTGGCAGGGTCTTGATGTCTGGACAGGGATTGGCATTTATGTAGGACAGGGACCTACTCGAATGCTGCTTTCTGCTGCCTTTCTTCGGCAATTTTTGTCTCTCTTACACTGGTAGAAGAGGTCTTGCACTGAGATCAGAGTTCTCTCTGTGCTGGGGCAGCCCCAGGGTGCTGGGATGGCATAGAGAGAGATGAGTGAGACGGGGACAAAAGCCACAGCAGGGCTGTTGAGAGTGATTGAGCTGCTGATGGCTCCTCCAAGAGCAGTGACTGGGTCAGTGGTGCTCCCTGGGTGCTGGTGCCCACCCAGGAGCTGACATTGGGCTGGGGGCAGGAGCGTCCTTTTGCCAGGAGAGCTGGAGGACTTAATTACCAGCCAGCAGCAGGGCAATTGCAGGCAGAAAACATCCATGGGACTCCGAGGAAGCCCTCAGCTCCCTTGCCCAGGGTCTGAGGAAGCAGCTTACTTCGGTACTTGGTGCTTGGCTCTGATCTGTCATGGCTGAAAAGAAATGAAGGTGATCTCACAGTCATGCCCTGGGAGCTGCTGGCTGTCAGCATCTCATGCCACACACCCAGGGCTTGGGTCTATTTCAGCTTTTCTCCTCTGCTGTGCCACTTTGCTACATCACCTTGGATTTGTTCACATTGCTCTCAGCCTCAGCTTGGCTTATTTATTTATTTATGCAAAAGCCAAATAGTATCAGAGACTCTGGCTTTCTGGTGGCCTGGCAGAGCTAGCAGGGATGCCCAGCATTGTCTCCCTGCAGCGTGGATCCTGTGGTGTTATCAGAGCACTCCTGATAAGAGCAGAGCAGGGATTTCCCCACAGGGGTTCTGGAGCATGTCAAAGTGGCCCCAGGAGAAGCTCACCAGGCCTCCACAGGTCTTAAGTCTCCCCTCTGCTCCACTGAGTGTTGGGATGGGGCTGACGGAGGGGTGCTGCCTTCTCCCACAGCTGACCCCAGGAACAGATGGGGACTGAGGGGGATTTGCTCACAACACCAGGAGCTGCAACACATTTCCCTCCCCCTATTCTCCTCCTCCTCTCCCCCATCCTCCTGACCTTTCCCCATCAAAATACAAAGCACTATTATTCGTAGAAAGGCACCTCCATCAGAGGAGACAGCTGGCGCTGCAAGCAGCTTGCTGGGGATGGGTTGCTATTAATTAAGCTGCAGGAGACAGCCCAGCAGCTTGAATGGAGTTTTCCTTCTTTTCAAGGTTAGGGTGCCCTAAATTCTTCTTTACTTCCAAAGGGAATTTATAGGTTTAAAAGAAGCAGCACACAAAGGCCAGAGAAAGGCCCTTTATGCACAGCTCGCACAGACACGTCTCTATCGCACTGCTGGCAGTGAGTCTGTGCAGAGGGGCTGCAGGGACCCTCAGGACACCCCAGCACCCACTTTACAGCTTGGTTTGTACCAAGTGGATGCTGTGACACCCAGGGATGTCCCTGCAGTCCTGAAGCATCCCCTTGCCACTGCTTGGGCATTTCCCCATCTAGACAGGAGATGCCACTTTAGGGCAAAATAGAGTTCAAACTACTTGAGCAAGTTTGCTTGAGCTGTGAGGTGACCCCAGCAGCCCGATATTTCACTCCATATGATTCCCCCTTGCAAAAGGTGGTTTATTTTCCCCAAACTCACTCTCTGCCCCTGCTGTTGAGTCTGCTTTGACTGTGCTGATGGTGGTGAGTGAAAGAGAGGCAGCAGTGGAGGAGTGCTGGGCCCTTGCAGGGTGTCCCTTGGTGTGGGAGACCCACAGACTGTCTGGTCTGTCTGTCTACTCTTCTCTTTGCAGGGTGGAGCAGGGCTCTGGGATGCTGCTTTACCCTTTTGAGAGCAGTTTATCCTTTGTGACAGTTTGGCTAGGGGTGTCTGGGGAGGGATGAGGGTTGCTCCTAAAGAAAAAGCAGCAGCTGAATGAGCAAAGTGTGTCAGGGCTGAGCTGTGCCATCTGCAGAGCTGTCCTAGTGACTCTCAAGCCGCAGTATTTTGGTGCCAAGGCAGACTGGTCCCTGCTGAGCAAACCTGGCCTCGGAGCTGCAGCGTGGGGGGAGTTGCCTGGAAGATGCTGAGCATGCTTTGTGTCTGTCCAGCCCTGCACGTCAGTAGCCAAACCAGTGCCCCTTGCAAGGGGGAAGGATGTTGGGAGAGATGGGATTTTTTTCTTTCTGTTTCCAAATATTTGTGACCCTGGAGTGGCTTCCTAGTAAAGCTCTTTTCCTTCTGGAAAATGATGGATGGCTCAAACATGCCGAGGAGTCTCCAGCTTTGCCTGCTGAAGTGTACAGACACTGCAGAAGAAATGTACTGGAGGAAGTGAGGGAGCTGCAGGGGCACTGCTGGGCTTGTAACACCAGGCAGTGAGGCACAGCTTCCCCAGGGAGAGGTGACACACCAAGGACACAGTGCCAGCTGCATACACTGGCTGGTGACAGCATGGGAAATCATTTCTTCCTCCCATCCCTCTCTCCTGAAGAATGGGCACAGGCTGGAGGTGTTTGGCTGGAGAAGCCCCTCAGTTTTGGTGTGTTGGGAGCAGGAACAGTGTTGTGTCTAACAAGGCTTCAATAAAACAGCCATGGAAAGGTTGATAGTGGTTGCTCTCCGTGCTGACTCGAGACACCTCTTGTCAGTGAGGTGGAGCCTGCAGGGGCTCAAGATGCTCCTTGCACCCTATGGTATCTGCAGCTCCACTGCTATCGCTGTCTAGGGAGAGTTAAGCCACCAAATAACTCTTTTTCTGAAGGAACCAGTGTGATACCTGCAGAGATGTCTCTCTGACATGGGCTGCTCAGAGGAGCTGCTTAATCCTAAAAGCCAATCCCCCCAAAAACAGCATCATCTATAGACTTGGGAGTCCAGTACAGCCAGAAGGGAGGAAATACTGTTGTTCTGTAGGTGTTACCACTACAGACCTTCTGGAGAAGAGTTACTCTGCACGTTCAGAAGGGACTGCTATGGCTACTTGCCAGAGCCCTTCCCAGGTGGTAACACCTGCAGACCTGCAGCAGGGTCTCAGAAAAATATTGAGGTTAAGTTTAGATATTTCTGATAAAGAGACTTCCTTTCTGCTCCTGCTAGAAGTGATAATGTCTCTTTCAGTGTTTGTAAAATTAAGTTTTAGTCTCGTGGTCTGCAAGCCCACATCCTTTTCTCAGTCACGCTACCTTCCACTGAGCTTGTTGGTGCTCTACCAAGGGCTCTGGGCGTGCTTTTCATTCTGCTATTGATCTGAGATTATAAATATAGCTGGCAGGATTTCCAGCTACCCATCAAAGTCATTGGGGACTTGCAGGTGGTCAGCATTACTGCACAGTTAAAATGATAAAAACAATTCACTAAGCCCTAGCAATGCAGTTTTACCTGGGCTGGTGTGGAAATGTCCCTTCAGTGTTCCTGAGAGATAAGATGTGCTGCTTATGCTCCCTGTGCTCAAAGGACTTAAAGTTTTCAAGGAGCTGGGCAGCTTGGAGTGAAACCTGTCTGATGGCAGGTACGCAGGTCTGATCAGTCCTGGTGAAACTGGCTTCTTTTGCAGATGTTATTCCTCAAAGCTGAGGATCTGTGCCTGGAGTATGTGCTGGCTAAGGGCGGAGTGTTGCCTGGTGTAGGGGAGAGCTGTGGTGCTGCTAGGATCGAGCAGGGCTGGGGAACGGCATCACTCTTAGGCAGTTTTCTGGTGCAAAGTAAAGGACTCTGTCTGGGATTCTCCCCAAAGCTCAGGTCCTATGGAAACCACTGCTGGTGATCTGCTCCTCCTGCTGCCTCTCAACATTTCCTGAGCATCAATGCTGGACCACTTGTGGGCCACCATCTCCACTCAGCCCTACCAGCCCTGTACCATGGTGGCAGCAGGTCCCCACTGCCCTGTGCAGTGTGACCGTGACATGGGGAGCCCTGCTTTCACCTGCAAAGCTGTCAGATGTAGTACTATGGCTGGGACTGCATCAGCCAGGCAGGAAGCTGCCTTATTATTTCAGATGACTTGCAAGGCTAAGAATTGGATCTGCAGTTAGTTTAGATCCCTTGGTATGAGTTAGAACAGCGAGGAGGCCTCGCTGGAATTGTTCTTAACTCTCAGCATTCTTTTTTTTTTTTTAAGAGAAGAACAATGACTTTGTGATTTTAAAACTCTTAAGTAGGGGATTTGGATCCAGTTCTTGGCTCTGTTGTTTGCTGTGTGACCCTGGGCAAGTCACTTCATCTTTCTCCTGTTCATCTCCAGCATCAGGGGTAAGGCTGCTTCCTTCCTTCCTTCGCCAGTCAGTCCTGCCTGTTTGTGGAGTGAATTCCTGCAGCCAGAAACAAGCAGTGGGAGAACAAGTATGGCAGGGCCTTGCTCTCCTTGCAGGAACAGAGGTGCTCCTGTGATAACAAAAGCCAGAGATGGCTGTTTGTCATTCTGAGTGCCTCCTCTGTGCAAACAGCCCCAAAGCCACACAAGAGCCTTCATGAGGACAAGTGTGGTTACCCAAAGCCCAAAGTATTTACTTGCTTTGAGACCAAGGATGCCACTTTATTGTCCTTCAGAGCTGGTCACTCACTTATCCACCTCAAATTGTTTCTGGGAAGGATGAGATAGGAGTTGAAACAAAGCATTTTCTAGAAATGAACCTGGAAAACAATGTGTACACAGTGAGAGCTCTCATCCTGCTCCAAGAGTCTTTGCAGGGCTTCAATGAGCAAGGAGGGGAACTTTTTGGTAAGTTGTTTTTTTTTTTACCCTCACAGGCAAGACTAAAGCATGTTCGTGGTTTCAGTGTGAAAAAAATAACAGCAAGGAGCGAGTCGTGGGTTCACGTGACCGAGCACCCTGAGTTCACTCCTCTGCTGCAGGTCTCAGTTTGGGCGAGTAAAGCTTCTGCTGGATGTTTGACAGCTGCACAGCGTTACAGATGTGGTTAATCTAACGGTAGGGACATGAAAAGCAGATCATATCTGCAAAGCTCACATGCACCTGAGATCCCTCCCTTGTTCCTCCTGCAAGCACAGCACCTGAGTGAGCACAGCTGAGCTGCGTTGAGCTGCTTTCCAGCTCTTCTGCCTCTTTCAGCTAAGGCAAGGCTGACTTGCAAACAGACCCAGCTGCCACTTGGGCAAGCCCAGTTTGGCATCTAGCATTGGATTTTCCTGGAGATTAGGGAGATTAAAACACTAATGCCCATTGATAGGGGTTAAAGCTTTATTAAGTCATAAAAAGTGGTGTAATCCAGCAGAACACTGCACACAGCTGCAGTGTAAGCAGATTGAGGCTGAGTTTCCTGCCTGGGTACTGGGGTGGAGGTTTCTCAGGAACTGGTATTTATGGCACTTGCTGAAGTGGGGGGATGCAAGTCTGGCCCCTGTGAGCACCCTTCATTTCCTGGGCAGCTCACACCAGCCTTGGCCAGGCATGACAGGGAGGCAGGATGCTGCCAGCCTGGCTTGTGGTGGCTGTGCTGTGTGGAGTAAGAGCTGCCAGTGTTCTGGAAGGGGGGAAGGAAGGAAGGTGACAGCCATGTGAGAGCCACAGTGGTGAGTAGGGTGGTTGTGGAGCCCCTGGCACAGGCTGCAGGGTTTGCCTCCTCAGCAGGAGTTAGACATGGCCAATGATGCTGATAACAGATCAAAAAGCATGGGCAAGTTCTAGCCCCTGGCTGGTGAACTGTCCATGGGAAATAGGATCCTTTGGGTATTGAGAGCTGGAAATGTGCAAATCCATCTTAACCCTTGTGTTGCCTGCAGGCTTTTCTCTGGGAATGCAAATCTTCTGAGAACTACAGGGAGCTAGGACAAAAAAATATCCTGAGATCATTGCATGGGTTAAAATAACATGTCAGAAGCAGAGATCCCAAAGAGTCGAGTTGGCTTTGTATCACAGCTGTGAAGGGAAGGAGAAGCCCTTCTGTTGCTGGGGTGCACGGCTTCTTGCCCAGCAGCACCGAGGGGGCTTTGACCCACCCGAGGCTGCTGCTGGGGGGAGCGTGGCCTTTGCCCATAGCTGCTTCTCTCCTGTGGCTGGGGCCTTTGGTTCTGTTGGTGGGAGAGGTGGTGGTGAAGCACTGGTAATCAAGATAGAAGGCAGGAAGAGCTTGTGGAGACAGATAATAACTTTATTCAGCTTACTTAACACTGGGCTGTTGCTTGGATGTGAGATGGGGCCCAGGGGTCTTCAGACAGCTTGCAGAACAGAGTGAGCCCACGGTCAGTGGCGGTAACACCCACGGGAGGTGGGTTTCAGCCTCTGTTGGGAGAAATTTGGGATGCTTGAAAGCAAAAGGCAAGTTTTAGCCAAAAAGGCTGTGTTGGGGGTGGGGATGTGCCCCGTCCTTTTGTCCCTGGAGCAGTGGGATGAATAGTGGGGTCTGTGGACTGGACTGCAAAATTTGTCCCAGCCTCGCTCCGTTTTCGGGGCAGTTCCCAGCACCGACCCCCACTCTGCACCTCCCGCGTGGGCCGGGTGAGGGGCTGGGCTGGGGTGAGTTGCTTGCCCCTAAACCCTTCCCCCTCTCTAAACGTCTTACGAGTCCCCCCGGCCCGGGGCTGGCTGGGGGATGGAAAACGCCCTGGAGCGAAACAAACTTCCCGGGAAGAGGCTCCATCCCCCCGGGTCGGGCTGGAGG
>WBNH01009709.1:0-15393 GCA_013401255.1 Urocolius indicus
CAATACTGAGCAATTCAGCACTTTTCATTAATGACAACGTCACGCTTAAGAAAACATTTAGGCTTAACCAGTTTACAACCAAGCCACTGCTGCCCCCACGTGTCCATGAGGCACTGATACATGAGCTGGGCTGCAATCATAGGATCTTTGACGGGTTCGGATGGGATACATAATCTGGTAGTGAGAGAACACTGAATATTTGTCTTCATTCCTATGTTCGAGTCACAAAAAATAGCAAAACTTTTTCACAGAGCTAGCTCCAGAGAATTAATGGCCACCATTGAACCTACACTCTAATTTCAATTAAAAGTTATCCGAATTGTTGACCTCTTCCAGTCTTTCCTATTAAATAGTTACAGCAACTATTAAGTGTCTCCAAATATAGCCTGCATACAAAATCTCAATTAGTTTTCTTAATGAGCCTGAAATGGCTGCTTTATTCCACTGTTTGAATTATTTAGAGCAAAAGACCAGCTCACAGACACGCTAAAATTCTTGTTCATTTTTAGCTCCTTTTTAACCATTATTGAGTTTATGACTTTGCATGTAAATTCTGAGAAAATTAATTCAGAATTTGATTAATAAGTGCTAAATATTAGGAGAATAAATGGTGAATTCCATGTACCTAACACAGGAATTGAATCTGCTTTATAAGCAAAACTGAACTCAGATGAGGCTCCACCAATGTCTTTATAATGGATTATTCCATAAAGTCCATATTTGTTCCTGCATGGCATTCAACAAGGAAAGACTGTTGTTTAAAAACATTGTAAGACTTCAGTGTTTTGTAAAAAGATGAATCCTAAATATGTCTGCACCTGAATCTGACTCAGTAAGATACAGCTTACATCATAAAGGCTAAAATTTGCAACCTCATAGTAGATCACAAATTCCCATCTCTTATTAGAAATAGAAAATGGAAACAAATCAATAGGTTATTAGTAAATAACCTGACTTTGTGTATCACTGAAAATCCTGAAATATGTCATTAGAGGAAAAATCACCCTAAAGTGGATATTAAGCTAATGCACCTGGGCAGGTTTTCTACATGTTTATCTGGCCTTGAAAACATTGTAGGCACTTAGCACTGGAGTATTTTCCTAGCTAGAAGTAAATATTTCTAGTTCAGTCAGCTTGGTACTACTTATGAGTAAGTTTTCCAACACTGGAAAGTTTGATTTAATATGCAGGTCATTCTAGCCATGAAAGATAACAAAAGAGAGTGAAGGTAAACAAAAGTGCTTCTTTTCTTTGTCTCATGCAAGCATCTGTGACAAGAATTGTCCTGAAGACATAAACATATTAAGAAATGCTGTAATAAGAAGTCTTTTGTGCTTAATGTGAAGTATCAGAGTCCTTGAAAACATAAAGCCTACTGAGGCTTTTTGAGGGTGGAAAATGAAACATCTTCAGTGCTTCAGAAAAATGTCTTATTTAAGCACATTTTTAAATGAAGGGGTTTTATGTATCAGTAAAATTATGCAGTGTACACAAAGATGATTTGTGGTGTGGAGTCTTCTGTTTCTTTACCTTTTTGTTTGCAGAACCAAGGAAGTATAGTCATGAAATTAATTTCATAGCCATATGTTACCCTCTGTCCTTTTTTTTTTCTAAGTGTATTTGTGATGATTGACAGAATCATAGGTACTACTTGTTTTAGAATGATACACATGTGTTAATAGTACAGAAAGGTAGTTTTTACACATTTTTCTTAATTCAGTATCTAATGAACAGTCATGAATGGGGTTATGCTGTCATAGTTAATAGAAGAAACAGTCTTGATTGTTAAAAATTTATAATTGCGCTTCTTTTACAAGGGGATAAATAGTTTTAGGCCATATTTACCTCTATCAGAAACAGAACAGTCGTTGCAACAGCTACATACATCAGGACTGAACTTGTACACTTTGCACTTGAGGTACTGAAGTAATTTGAATATATATGGAATGCAGAATTTAAGAGTAGTGTGACTAGAGTTTGTTTTTGTGGCTATAATTCCAGCTGCATTGTCAAAACACTAATTAGTCATCTTGTTTACTGCTGTTTTTCAGAGCTGTAATTGTCATGGAAAAATATTTCTCATGTCTCTACCTTTACCACGAAAAGCTTTTCAGGAATCATCACAATGTCTGCTTTAGGAAAGAAGTACAAAAAGAATGGGTTGGCCAAGAGAAGGTGTTCTGAACTGGGCTCCCTGTTTACATTTCCATGACAAAGCATTATTCACTACAAATAAAACACAGGGTCTGGCCTAGCTGGAAAGTAGACTTAAATATTGTCACCTTGATTAAACAGGCTTTGAAGAAAGGAGCTATGCAGAGTTGTGCTGAACAGTGTCCTATTCTGAAGGTCCTGTTGTGCATCTATTTTTCTATGATTATTGCTGATGTAGCCTGATAGGCATGTGCAATGTACATAGTTTCTTACTTGTAGATAAGAAAGGAGAAATAGTGAACGTGCCACATTATAGACTACAAAACTGAGTGATAAATGTTGTCTTTTTGTATTGTTTTTATGCATTACCTAGCATAATGAGACCTTGGTAAATGAAGAAGGATCCTAGGGGATAACTCACAATATAAATGAAAAATAATCACAGAATCTGAAAGTCTGGAAGGGTCCTTGAAAAATCACTCAGTCCAACTGCCCCCTGCCACAGCAGAACCACCTACAGTAGGTCACACAGGAACTCGGCCAGCTGGGTGTTGAATGTCCCAGAGAAGGAGACCCAACAACCCATCTCGGCAGCCTGTTCCAGTGTTCCATCACCCTCACAGTGAAGAAATTATTCCTTGTATTTCTTTGGAACCTCTTATGTTCCAGCTTGCACCCATTGACCCTTGTCCTATCATTGGACATTCAGTCCATTGGACATTCTATCATTGAGAAGAACCTGGCTCCATCCTCCTGACCCTCACCTTTTATGTATTTCTAAACATTAATGAGGTCACCCCTCAGTCTCCTCTTCTCCAAGCTAAAAAGCCTTAACTCCCTTACGTTTTCACCATAAGGGAGATGTTCCACTCACTTCATCATCTGTGCGGCCCTGCACTGAACTCTCTCCAGCAGCTCCCTGTCCTTCTTGAACTGAGAGGCCCAGAACTGGACACAATATTCCAGATGTGATCTCACAAGGGCAGAGTAGAGGGAGAGGAGAACCTCTCTTGGCCCACTGCTCACACCTCTTCTAATACACTCCAGGATGCCACTGGCCTTCTTGGCCATGAGGACACATTGCTGGCTTATGGTCATCCTGCTATACACCAAGACCCCCAGGTCCCTTTCCCATACATTATTTCCTAACAGCCCATTCCCCAACCTGTATTGGTACATGGGGTTATCCTTTCCCAGATGCAAGACTACACTTGCCCTTGTTGAATTTCTTTTAATTTCTCCCCGTCCACTCTCCAGTCTGTCCAGGTCTCTTTGAATGGCAGCACAGCTTTCTGGTGTGTCAGCCACTCCCCCCAGCTTAGTATCATCAGCAAACTTGCTGACAAGGCCCTCTGATCCCTCATCAAGGTCATTAATGAATATATTGAACAATACTGGTTCCAGCACCGACCCCTGAGGGACTCCACTAGACACAGGCCTCCAACTAGACCCTGTCCCATTGATCACAACTCTCTGCCTTCTTCCTTTCAACCAGTTAACAATCCACCTCACTACCTGATCATCCAGCCCACACCTTCTCAGTTTTTCTATGAGGATGCTGTGTGAGACAGTGTCAGATCCTTTACTGAAATCAAGATAAACCACATCCACTCCACTACCACCACCTATCCACCTGGTTACATCTTCATAAAAAGCTATCAGATTGGTCAAACATGACTTCCCCTTGGTAAGGCCATGTTGATTGCTCTTGTCTTATAAATACCTGGAGACAGCCCCCAGGATAAGTCATTCTGTCACCTTTCCAGGGACGAAGGTGAGGCTGACTGGTCTGTAGTTACCTGGGTCCTTCTTCTTAACCTTTTTGAAGACTGGAGTGACATTTGCTCTCCCTCAGTCCTCAGACACCCCTCCTGCTCTCCATGACTTACTGAAGATGATGGAGAGTGGTTTAGCAGTGCCTTCCATCAGCTCCCTCAGCATCCATGTGTGCATCCTATCAGGGCCCATGGATTTGTGTATATCCAGATTGCTGAACTAATAATCGTTATATTACCATAATGGATTCTTGCCATTCAATCATGGAGGAAAAAAAGCAATATTTCTGAATAATAGATTTGTACCTGTGGTGGTTTAGCCCTGGCTGAGTTCCAGATGCCCATCAAGTTGTTTTATCACTCTCTCTTCTAAACTGGCAAGGGAAGAGATAAAATATCACAAGAGTTTTGTGAGTCGAGATAAGGACAAGGAGATCACCAGCAATTAGTGTCATGGGAAAAACAGACTCAACAGTGGGGAGAAATGGTTTGATTTATTAATGAACAATCCAAACAGATCAGGGAAATGACAAAACCAAATCATAAAACACCTCCCCCACCCCTCCTTCTTACCAAGACTCTCTTTCCTTCCCTCGCAGTGGCACAAGGGATGGGGGACGGCGGTTGCAGTCAGTTCATTACAGATGGACTTTGCCACTGCTGCTTCTCAGTGGCAGACCTCACCACACTTCCCACTGCTACACTGTGGGGTTCCTCCCATGGAAGATAGTCCCATGGGTCCTTCCCATGGGCTACAGTTTGTTACAAACTACTCCAGGATGGGGCCTCCCACGGAGGCAGCTCCTCAAACACTGCCCCAACGTGGGTCATCCACCAGGAGAACAATCCTTCACGTACCGACTGCTCCAGCCTGAGTCCCTCACAGGATCACAAGTCCTGATAGCAAACCTGCTCTGGTGTGGGCACCTCTCTCCCCACAGGCTCCCAGGGCCTGCCAGGAACTTGCTCCAGGATGAGCTTCTTACAGAGTCACAGCCTCCTTCAGGCATCCACGCACTCTGGCGTGGGGTCCTCCATGGGCTGCGAGTGGAGAGATTAATGTGCAAGAGCACAGTGTTGCAAGCACTAAGCTCACATCAGAAGAAAAAAGCCATTATTTGTTCATTTTGTGTCCTCCTGTTTTGCCACATCACCAGTCAGTCTGCAAAGGTGTCTGTGAGAGCTCTGACTGGCAGGTCTGTTCCTTTGAAAAATCCAGCTATGCTAGTGTCATCGGGGAACCTTTGTGCCACAACTGGGGACAAGGTAATTTTTTTAGCTGAAATCTGAAACACTTCTCATTTTTTAACAGCTTGAGGTTTCTTTTTATTTCACTAGAACACAGGAAACATCTAGGATGCCTAAAAGGACTCCATGAAATATTGGATAGCATAGTACCCATGGAGTTCCCTAATCAAGGAAATCTACTTAGAGAATTCATAGTATATTTCATCAAATAACACACTTAACTTCTATCCTTAATAAGAAATAATAACTGATGAGGTCCTTCATTCTTTCCTCCACATTTTTTTCTTTCTTCCTCCATAAGTGAGAGGAATCTTTTCGTAGTGTAATTTTTTGTCTGACTACCTATATATGTGGGGAAAACTTTGCATAAGATTTTGATCTGAGTATGGGAAGGTATATTTTACTACAGCGTGTCTGTTTGGAGGAACAGATGGGACCAAAGATGGCCAACAAGTGCCAGGGAATGATACATGGACATCAAGTCTAGGTGACTTCAATTGTAATGATGAGTTAGTCAGGACATACTGTTTTTAATTGCTGGATAGAATAACACAGCATAGAGAAGTATCCCAGTTAATCATACACCAGATCAACAAAACAAGGTTGCATACTTCTTTGCGTCTGTTTTGAACTGTATAAAAGAATATGCAAACATAACACTAATCAATTTGTGGTCCTTCATTTAGCAGTTAATTGCAAATTTGTGACATGTAACAGTGACAGTGTAATATTTAAACATAAGATACACTGGGCTTGAAATATAAGTTAGCTTTTTTGTGATACTTGATAAAAAGTTACCGTGCCCTTTGGTAATTCCCTGGCATGTCTAATGTAAGTTTGGATGGTGTTGTGTGAGTTAAATCAAGTTACAATATTTCTCTACACAAGTTTGATAAACAACTTCAATCCAACAATTTACTTTGCCAAAGAGGCTGAAAAATACGGCACTATTTGTCTCTAGTAACACATGTTGAGAGCTTTTTGGTTCCTTTCTGTGGTAAGCATTCACTCACATAACTTATACTAAAGGAGTGTGTCAGACTAGACATGCAGTTATTTACCAAATAAATTGTCAGTTCCTTAGTGTGGTCCACTGTAAAAAAAAAAAAAAATCTAAATGCAGACAGAATTCTAGTAAAATCGGTTAAAATTCTAGTTTTCCTTTTAAATCAGAATTGAAGTAAAAAAAGGTAATAGTTCAAGAAGGACAGAGAGCTGCTGGAGAGACTTCAATGCTAGGACCACCAAGATGATGGAGTGGAGAATCTCCCTTACGATGAAAGTATAAGGGAGCTGGGGCTGGAGTGTCAGGAGTGCTACTCAGAATAGCACACTGTATTACATGTGTCATGTTCTTCCTCCGTGGCTAGCCCTGTTGTCTGTCATGCCTTTTATCTCCTATTACTAAATAACATGGTGACTTTTGTGCTTTACCTTACTATGTACAATTTCTGCCCTTCCATCAATAAGAAAGTGTTTCCACCAGCAGATTCCTCTGACAATGGAAAGCCTGTATGGGAGTAGAGTTGTAGTACATAACATCTATGATTCATTTTTTCAGGAGAAGTCAGGACAGATAATAAGTGTTGAAATACTGAAGTAATTGGGATTAATGTCAGCACCACTTTGTCTTTTCCTCCATTCAATACCACTCCTGCAGCTCTACTTGGTTCTGGAGTAAAACTGCCCTTTTTCTCAGAGAGTAGTTGATTCAAGTCAATGTGCTACTGGAAGAGACCATCTTACATTTCCTCAGCGATTTCCACCAGTGGTCAAAATTATGCCTGAATGCAGCTTATAAAATATGTAGAACTAAAATCAATTCTGTCTATGTAAAACATTTTCTCTTAATATTATTATCCTTTCTGACATTACAAATATTTATCGGTCATACTTTGAACATTTTCTCAGCAGCTTTTTTCAAATGTGGGTTGTTGGTTTTATTAAGATAATCTTTATGTGTTTTTAATGGGATAATGATTTTTGGAGTTTAGGCCTTTTGAGCTTCCTGAACTCAGCCTTTCACTGTTTGGAAGAATGAAAGATATCTGCTTGACAGAACTTTCCTATTTGTGAGTAAACAATTACCCGGAGTCGTGTATATTCCTTTTCCCATAGCCTTCATTGCTGTAATTATTTAATTGGCATGATACAAGATATAAACAAGAAAGAATTTCATGTAGGCCTTGAGTTAAGAGAAACTGAGTCAACACACTTATGTGCACAAGTGTAGATACTGGAAACTGTGTAATCAGTAGGAAGATATAAATAACCACTAATGAGCTAACCCAGAAGATGGAAGGAAGAGAAGATGAGGGGAGAGGGTAATAAATAACATAGAGAAAGATACATCAGTGGCTAACAAGATCTTCTTGAGTACACCTGCAGCTAACAAGATCTTTTGTGAAAAACAAATCCTTTCAAGCTGAATGATATGGAGTACCTTACAGTCAAATAGCATACACTTCAAAACAACCACTAGAGACCACCAGAGACCATCAGAGACCCCCAAAAGACCCTCGACTCGAATAATGTAACCCATGCGAGGGGGTGGGGAGTATGTAAATAGTTATCAGGAACTAGGATGAATATGCATGTAGTACATAGCGGGTTTGAACATTCTATTACCTTGTACCATTTTGAAAGAACCCAGAACCCAGTTTTTGACCCCAACAAGAGTAAATTACCATTATTAATGATACAAGCCATCTCAAATTCAAACTAGTGTGAGCATTAACCCTGTATTAAGGCAATAAAGCCACAGAAACTCTGCCGATGCCTAAAGTTCTTAGTCAACCAGGGACAAATGGAGACTCCACTACCTCTGACTCTGCTGCTCAGTCAGAAGTACAGAAAAAGTTGTGAATCTGGAAGACTTTGTCTTCTTGCTATTAATTGCTCTTGCTTTCAATGGCCATGTTATGTCAATGTTCCAGGCAGTCTAAAGCTGAATAAGAACCCTCATTCAATAATGAGATCCTTAGCTCTAGTTTGTAGGCACATGCCTCAGCCCTATGTAAGTATGAAACACCTAAGAACACAGGTAAATTTAATTATGTTTTTACATTTGCAAGTGTTCTGCTGACTTCTGGTGCTACAGAACCCTGTCACATGATCTTACTGGCTACAGTGACTGTTCATAGGGAAAAATGCTTCCTGCACTTGTAGTAAAGCAGGATTGATTTCAGCACTAAAATTCTTTAAAATAATAGCATAGTAATTTAAAAATTCGAGGTTATCTCAAGCAAATAAGCAGTTCCAGTAAAGGAAAAATAGCAATGATTTACTATTCTTCTTGTATCTTTTTAATTGGGAACAAGTCTATTTACCTCCAGATACAGGAATTATCAAAAAAGCAAAAATATACTATTAGTCTTGTACAGTCAGTAGAACTTGTTAAAAGTTGAGATGTGATTACTGGGATCTTTTTGCTTTTAGATCTTCTTAAATTGTTAAGCTCTGAGTCTGTACAAGTGGAATTTTATTTCAATGGAAAACACAGCTGTAATAAACTACTTTCTCCTCATTTCTTTAGCCATTGACTGTCACTGGTCTGTACAGTACAGCAATTTAATGCAAATGGAAACAGCTTTAAAAACAACTCTCTCCACATAGTTCCCAGTGTAGACACAATAGTAGTATTTATGACTGTAAACACACATGCATATATATTCAGTAGCTTTGGACTTGCAATGGTGGAATGATTTTTAATTCATGATATTTTATTAAAATACATTACAGAATAAGTTCTGTGTCTCATCCATAGAAGGCTGAGTGAATCATTAAACAATACGTTGCTCATTTTGTGAATGATAGAGATTAGCCACCAATACCTCAGTAATGTGTACCTGCTGTATTTCTAGCCTAAAACTGCATATTAAGGAGCGAGTAATTTCCTCAGCTGTGATGAAATGTCATCACATTATGCCACCCCTTCAATCTCAGCATGAAATATGCGTCAGCTTTCTTGGCCCTCTGCATTTGCAAACCATTTTACTGGTATGGACTCCACATGCCTGCTTTACAATTAGCATTAAGAATACATCAGCAAGTACACAGCTGATGCAAGTACACAGCACTGTATGAGCTGATGCACAAAGCTCCGGATCATTTATAACATACCATTAGTACCTCTGAACAGGCTGTGATTCTACTTATCCTTCTAGCATAGCTGAGTCTCCCATTAGACTCGTGCTCTCCTATCGGGAGGTAACAGAGCTTTCCCTGTGATGTGAGCAACTCCCTATTATGGTAGCAGGTCTTTTTTTGAGGAGGATGATATCTAGCCATCTATGCCTGCCCTGATGGATGTTTCTTGTAAGGGGCTTGATATTTTTTGATATGTATAAACCCCTAAATTAAGAAACCTGCAACTCAAGAAGAAACAACTAGGTGGAAGAGACTTACATCTGTGTGATCCATTTCCTGGTAGCATTTTGTAAGTCCCATCAATGTTATAGAGGTTTAGTACAGCAGCTGGAGATAAGACTGTGAGCCTATGTCCAAGCCATCAAGTTGGAGGAGTATGACAAGGGTGATAAGAAAATTCTTGGACCAAGAGTGATTTTGCTCCTGGCTCTCTCTCTTTTTTTTTTTTTTTAAACTATATTTCCAAAGCAAGAATTTGAACCAAGAAACGTGAATTCCTTAAACTCAGCTAATCTTTTTCAGTTCTTCATACACAGAAGAAGCTTGGTTAGAATCATCAGGATATACTCAGCCTGTAGAGCTAATTCAAAACAGATGGGAAATAACTGAAAACTAGAACTTAACCAGATCAAGAAAGTGAATATTTGTTTTTGTCACTGATGTCAACACATGGGCAAAAGTGGCTATGTATATTTTCTGGAGGCAGAATAGCATTGAAATTAATAAAAGGATTTTGTGCACTGTTCAGTGCAAAGAAAAGGAGCTACAAACTACAGGCAGAATGATGACACAATACCTATTATAAACACAACTTCATTATGCTTAATTTACACAATGTTCATCTTTCAAATGGAATTGCATTTTGACTGGATTCACAAACACCCTGTTTACAAATATGAAAAAAAAAGAAATATCTTTCAATGTTGTTGATATCAGCAGTGTGATGTGGACCATAAGGAGGTGAAAAGTAGGGGAAAATTGACTAATACTTACTAAATACTAATTGATAATGGGTTACAGTATGCACCAAACCATGTGGATGTTAAATGCTGTGTTGCAGGTATAGAGAATTCCCAATATTTGCACTATTCCTAACACAAAGCACATATAAAGACTAAACCAGGCTGCAGCATAAAAATCAGTCAGTCGGCACTCATACCTCTGAAAATCTTACGCCAAAGCAGAAGCATTTATGACTGATGAATAAGGAAGTGCAAAATTAAAAGGAAAATAAAGAGCTCAGGATTTGATCAGGAGAAAGACTGTGCTGATATTGAGAAGCAACTGCTGAAGCGGAATCACAGCCATTATTGTTAAATACTATTTATGTTATTGAAGCAAATATTACTCAGATAGTATTAAAAGACAGTTATATCACATTTTTTGCAGAGAAGTAGGGACAGCTCTAGACATGTGTATCAATACCTTAGTAACATCAACATGCAAGTATATATCCAATACGGTCTTTGGAGAAATCGTTTCACATTATTTCTGCCATCTAATCCAGTAATGCAGCTGGTAGTCATAGTCTAAGGTAGTAGGATTTTCCAAATAATCCTAAAGGTGTGAGCAGGTTTAAATGTACTTTACTAATGAATTCTTGTAGTAGTTACAAAAGATCACTTTTGCATAAGGTTGTTTACAAAGTGTGCAATAGGCACATTTTGGTATCTAGCTTGCACTCAAGCTTTCCAAACAGTGTCAGTTTAATCTTTGGGCTGGAGTGAAAGTAAATAGCCTTTGTTTTCCATGAAATAAGAATGACGTTTATATTCCTGTCTTTAACACAAAGTTTAATTTTTTACTGGTGAAGATCCTAGTTCCACAAAGCATTCACTCATCTGCATAAAAGCTTCAGTGAATAGCACAGGACAGTAAAAATAGGGCAGAGGACATTATTCCATCACCACTGTCACACATACAGAAATTCCAGCAACATCTTTCAAATCATAGGCTAATAAACTCCATACTTGGTAAAAACTATTCAGGTTAATTTCATACATTTTTGTTGTATCACAAGAAAATTCAAGTTTGCAAGTTCAGCATACAGTCTGCATATGAGGTCTTCTGGAAATATAATTTCAAACGTATAGCTACAATACAATTATTATCTAAACTATTCGCTGGAGGGAAGGATTTAAATGGGTTACATGTTCCTTCCACTACTTGCTTGAGAAGATTTTCCAGATTACTCAGTAATAATATTATTAAGCAGATAAATTAGCCACTACTTAATTTACTTAGTAAAATACTTCATTAGTGATTCAATTACTAACTAAAGACATTGCTGAGTAAAGGAATTCATTCATTCTGAATGACTTAAAGTTAGTAAACAATCCACTATGAGACAGTTGCAGAATGAATGCATTATTTTGTTACTATTAATAATTTCGGTGCAGAGTTACACACTTTAGGGAAGACTACAGAGGATTCAAGTCTGAACTTGAGAAGAGTTGCAGGCCTGCCTCCTTGACTAATAGTAGAATCCTGTTTTACTTGAGAGACTGTAATTTAATAAAGAAAACTATCAAAGAAATTGATCAAGGAGAATTCACCATAGAATAAATCTTTTTTGGGAGCAGAGAAAGTAAAGCGGCTATCCAGTGAGACAATGTGAAAAACCCTAGAAGTAATTGACTTGAGTGAGCTACAAATTCTGAGATGGCTCCCTGCTGTGGAATAATGACCAAAATTGGTCAGTGCTATTGCCAAGCCTGCCTGCACTTATCATCACAAAGGGAAAATACAGGTTACCAGAACAGTGGGTCTGGATGAGAAAATTCAGATTGATTGTGTCATGCCATGGTACAGATAAGTGGAAGCTAATGGTAATTAAACTATTTCTCTTCTTCTGTGGTTCCCTATGGTAGCTCAAACTGTGTTAACAAAATGACTTTCAGCACAAGCAGTTTGACTTGGAGGTATGATTTCATAGTGTAACCAGCCAGTGGACCCTGCTACCAGAGATGTTGGACTTGGAGTTTCAAAATCCAACAGAAACTACAATACTTACACTGTCTGCTTAAAACTTGTCCAAAATTAATATAATTTTGGATCATTAAAGGCTGCTTTTAAATAATAAAACAAAATGAATGAACATTTGGAAAAGCTGCTATTACATTTAGTTCCAATTTTCAAGGTACCAGATTTCTGCTCAGACAAAATAATGCTGCTGATTTTTTTTTCCTATTAGAATTTACATGTAATTTTTCACCTTGTGGAAATTACTTGATTTGACAGACTTCTCTCTGGATCCCAATCTCTGCCATGCTTTTAGAAGGTAATCCTTTCAGTCTTGGCTGATGTGGAGTCAGGAGACTCTGTTATGCTTGGAACCATAGATCAAAAGAACTTTGTAAAGATTTCTGGAAAGCCTCTGAGACACAGAGTTCCTATTTTGGCAGATTCTCCTCTACATATCACAACATACCAATTGTGGAACTGAAAATACTCTTCCAAGTTTGTTAAGAATGCATAAATTCATTAAATAGGGATGTGTTATGTATTCTCATACAAAAGTACTATTTAGCTTTATGCTGATTATTCTCCCTTTTTTTGTGATCTCTACGGAAGCAGAAGAAAAAAAAAAAAAGAATAATCTCTAATATCCTCCTTAAAGGAAACTTTTACACCCTGGTTAGACCGTGATGCTTAAGTCTTGCTTCAAATGTAACCTCAGTACTATGAAAACTGATTTTTTGCTTTTGTGCTCTTCTATATCTACTTCCTTCTTAGAATGAAAAGTCAGTGCTGGTTACAATACCCTCAAAACTAGAACAGGCTGCGCGCTGAGCATGTTTCAGACATCTCATCCTGTTTTGCATTACCCTATTTTGCTTGTGCATCCACTAGAAACAGATATCTGACATCAGATTTCTGAAAAAAAAAGAAATAAATTTCTTCTTGGAATTATAGTAAACTGAAACATTAGTATCTTTGCATTATTACTTACAAAACATCAATACAAGACATATTCTCTTCTTTTATTTTTTGGAATTTTTAGGGAGAAATTCTCAACTGTTTTAGCCCACTATTATTTCTCAGTAATAAAGGGAAGCTTATAAATTACTGATAAAGCAGCAGCAGGTAGGTTTCCAGACAGGTCTGATGACAAAAATAATGGCTTCATTTTCGTAGACAGTATTTTCTCTTTGAGTCATTGACACCTGAACAAGAACCTCTCATGATGAGTGAGACATCTAGAGTTCCTCCTTCTAATCACTAACTGCAGAAGGCTTTTCCGATACGAGAATCCTGGAGATACCAGCATAAAATGCAGTTGTTATGACTAGCATGGCCGTATCTTTCTTTCTCTGCATTCCCCATACTCTCTGTATGATGGAATGTCCTTCCTCGTGTGGTCCTATATATTTATGGACCCTCAGTGTGTTTTCTGTATTACTTCAGAAATTGAAAATGCTGCCATTAAATAGAGTTACAATAAGCACATTTCTTGGGCAACAGCCAGCTGGATGCAGTTTCTCTCCTCAACACTTCTACATAGAAACTATTATTGTGAGACAGGAAAAGAATATGATAGTCAAATAATTAATAAATGTGGTACAGAGTTAAGCTGACATAGGCTGCCCCCTTCTAATTTTTCCTATATTTGAAAAAAAAACAAAAACAAAACCCAAATCAACAATAAATCACACATAAAGAATATTAATGAGAATGTGATGACAAATTTACAACAAACCTCTTGATCTAGAGTTTTGCGGTGGCCTAGAATAATCTGTCATCAGCCTTCAAGAGGAAATAGTCAACATGCAGGAAGGAATAGGAACACATCAGCCCAAGGTTAAAAAGATTGAACATTTATCCCGTACTTTCCTAACCACCCTCTTACAGAAAATTTTGCATTAGCAAGATCCTTTCAGAACCTGTTCTCTGCTGTACTGTGTTGTAGATTGTTTTGTTTTATTTTATTTGTCCATAGAACCTGAGCATCTGTTCTGTGCTGTACCCTCTGCTGAATGGTGTGAAACGATCCTCTGTTGTGAATATGAATTTACCACTCTAAAGGACAAGATAGAAAATGTAATTATAATTTCCCACAGTGTCTTATTTAAAAGTCATTTCTACATAGACATTGTAATATGTTGCTACATAACTTGGACAGCGGTTATGTCCCTTGGCTACCAAATTCCAAGGCAACTTGATGTTGTTCTGAAAGACTAACTATCTAGGTTTCTTTCTGCAATATATAACTTTTCTCCATTTTTTTCATTCTGTGGTAAGGCCTTGGAGGTAAAAGAGTTGACTCAATATATTTTGTATTTATCATTCTTACACTAAAAATTAATACGTATTTTTTAACTTCAAAAAATCATTGATTTTGTAGCCTTCTAAAAATTGCTTCTCTTTTACTGCAAAAAGTTTTGGAAATGAGTTTTATATGCTACTGTCCTATGGACTTTAGGTAAAACCAGCTCTTATGAAGATTACATGGGACTAAAAGAAATCTCACAAATACTTATTGTATTTTATCAACAAAAGTGTTTATTAGTTTCCTTATCTCTCAAATAAAACCGATATCAATCATTTGCCATTTTCATAGCCTTAAAATTGTATCTTTCCTGATGCAGTGACAGAAAACCCTTGCACTGTTGTGGTTTGGCCCAGTTAGCAGAGCAGCACCACGACAGTCTCTCACTTGATGCCCCCATTCACTCCCTCCCTCATTAGGATGGAAGAGGCCACAGCAAAACAGGAGTAAGAAGATAAGCAAGGCTGTTGTGGATTTAGACAAGGGCAGGGAGGGCTCACTGCCAATTACGGTGCCGGGCAAAACAAACGCCAGTACTCGACTTAGAGAGGAAAGCAGGAAAGTTTATTCTACAAGAATCAGAACAGAATAAAAGCAAAAAGGGAGTAGGATGATGAGAAAATTACAACCAGCACTTGAAGATCTCCCTCCCCCATCCCTCCTTTCTTCCTGGGCCCAGCTCACTGCTCCCGATATCTCTACCTCCTCCCCCACAACGGCTCAGGGGGGCAGGGAATGGGGGATGTGGTCAGTCTCTCACAGATGGGCTCTGCCGCTTCTGTCTTCTCAGATGAGGGT
>WBNH01009709.1:15782-47031 GCA_013401255.1 Urocolius indicus
GACAGAAGAAGGAAGAAGCAAGAAGAAGATGGAGGAAGAAGCCTCCTCTTCCGGCTTCTTCTTAAAAAGTGATTGTGGAGGTGTCTAATTAGCTCAGCCCCAGAAGTGGGTCTGGCTCAGAGCTGGGGAGAGTTGCAAACAACTTCTTACAGAAGCCATCTTTACAGCCCCTTTCCCCTCACCAGAAAAGGCTGGCATGTCAAACCATGACAATCTGAACTTAAGGTTCAACTATATTATTTTCTCTATGTTTCACTGCTCAGATTTTCAGTGAATCATAACAATTTTCTCATCTGTCTCCTCTCTTTGCTAACTGTTTTTCCAAAGCAGTACTACAGCAAATTAAATACAGCTTCCTTTTTCGGCTGTTTTTTTTTTTTACTATATTTATGCCTGGTAACTTTTGCCTCCTGCAGCAAACTCTTTTATTCAGGATTGAGCTTGCTTAAATTTGGAGGTGGGAGCAGGGGAAGGAGAAAGCTTTGGGAAGTTTACCTCGGAAAGCTAGGTTATTACTGTATATTCATCTCTTTCTTCCTGAGCTCAGATGTAAGGCTGCTGCATTGAGACTGAATTAATGACCTGGTCTGCAAAACCAGCTTCTCTCTCAATACCCTTTCAAATGCTTATTATCTAGATGGCTTTCCTATTGAGTGACTGTGCTGTTAAGTAAAAAAAATTAGGGTGGTACCTAATGCCCTGTATACACCTGGTGTTTTAAAGAAGGCTTAGGGGCACTGCACTTTATTGGCTCTGCATGTGTCTGTTTCATTTTTCATCTCTTCCACATTTTGCTTTTTATTTGTGACAGAACTCATTCCAATGGTTTTCATACTATTATACAGAAATTCAGAGGAATTCACTGTGTAGGAAGTGTTTTTCTTTTACTAGAAATATCAGCAGCACATGGTCAGATCTTCTCATCCTGGAAATAACAGCTCCTGTTCTTCTTTGTGCTTGGCTTTTCATTTCTTTCATTGTGCTCCACACACCTGAAGAATTCTCGGAGATTTTGCATGGATCCAACCTTATAGAATCATTTTAAATGTCACCTTTAGCTTAAAAAATAGCCTGACAAGACTTGTGATCTTAATAGATTCTCCCTTCACCAGTGTCCATCAAGATGAATCTTTCTTCAGTGTGGCTTACCACAGAAATAGGTTTCATACAAAGCTGTTTGTGGCTCCAAACTTGACATATAAAGTTCTTGCACCATCCTTCAGAAGCTCTTTCTTTTCCTTTTCTGTTTTGAGACTCCTTTTATTCTGTAAATGCAATAGGATTTTGGCTTTGCTGCCATCTGCAATGTCCCATTTATGCTCAAAACCATCTCAGAGCAGCTATTATGTAATAGCTCTTCTCCACTAGGTTTTCACTACAATAATTTTCTTCTTACTTCTGTTTTCCTGCACCTAGCAGAAAAAAAAAAAGTAAATAAGAGTTAAAAAAAAAAAAATCCTTCACCACAAACACCAACTCCATCTCTGCTAGATATTAACCTCCCAGAGAGGTAAAACTATAGACTTATGTAGAAAGTCTGGAGGATTGACATAAACTGACAATGAAGTTGAGTTTTAAAAAGGTTCCTGGAAATCATGTTGAAGCAGTGGAAACATAGTCTTTATCCCCTTTTGGAAATTCTTCTCTGAATATGTATATCCTAGGAAACCTCCAGTACGGAGATGAGATCAAACTGTGAAAGCCGGGCTCCCACAGTTGTCTTGTGATGTCAAAAGCAGGAGTCCTACTTATGCCTCCTGCATAAGCATTTATGTAGCCATGCAGTGAAATAAATAGTAAAAGTAGCTGTCAGGTAGCTTATTTTTTGACCTCCACAAATTCCCTGATCTAGTTAACCTTCCAGCCATGCAGACAACCATACCAGGACAAGGCAGTGGGTACCAGTCATGAGTAACTGAGACAAGGACTGATTCTTTTGGTAGAAGGTCTGGCTTACATCAGCTTTAACATATTAATTGAATGGCATCCTAGGTGAATGAATTGTTTCAGGCCTTTTCGTGAGTGTCTTCAGCTGAATTATAGTTAAGTATTTTATATCAAATAATGAATATTGAAGAAATAATGGCTGCAAAATGAGTTGATAAATTAAAGTACATGTTCCTTATGTAGATAGCTCTTGAGCTAGAGGTGAAGAGTTTTCCTGTTTATTAAGTATCATTCAAATAGGTTGTTAGGGCTCTTGAGAATGAATTGTTTGAATGCTCACTGAGAAATTTCTGTTGCTCGTGGAAGAAATTTAAAATTCACTTATTCTAAATTATTCCTCTACTAATTGTCTTGATTCTAATACTATTTTTTGGCAGATACATTCAATCTACTTCACCATTTCTCTGAACTATACCCAGAATACTTGTTTCCCAGCATTCATTCTCTTTGTGACAATAGCTGGCATCCAATATCAACACTGGGACTGACCACAGCTTTTCTACAGAACATCTTCCACTTAATATGAAAACTTAAAAGCCAGTTGTTTTTTCTTCATTCTTTTGAGCTTCTTCTCCCAGCTTTGCTTGTAAGCTCAGCTGCTTACCCTCTTTTCTGGTGCTCTTACAAGGGTTTTTTTCCATTCCTGCTGAAGCCAGACCAACAACAGTTGAGTAAAGCATGGGCCTTCATATTTTTACCAGCATGACTCCACCTATAAATGCCAAATAAGAATGCATGCAGAGGTTGTAAATAGAACAAAGGAAAAATTATCTTTCCCTAGCTGCAGAGACATCATAAATATCCATGGATTTAAGTCAGCTTAGCTCCTTTTAGCTGTATTAGCCCTGTCAGACTAAGTAGTATAGAATCTATCTGTTTGGACAAACTCAAAACTTACTTTACTACTAGAAAGGGATCTCCAACTGGAAATTTAACTTAGTTTTGACTGCTTGCTTTTAGTTGATTCTTTTGACCCTTCCTGACCTTTTCAGCTTGAAGGTATGTCTCAGAGAGTGAATGTAACAGGTTAGGTGCATTTCATGAGAAGATGCCATTTTCCATAACTACTTGATGATTAATTGCTCAATACACATTTAAGATCCCAAATTATCTCCCAGGAGTCAGAAAAAAAAAAAAAAATCTGATGTTAAGACCTACAAACAAATTCTAGTCTATTCATATCTCCCTAACAACATGTGTTTCAGAATAGCAAGTTCAGCAGCTTCAGGTTGAATAAAGACAGGCTTTGGTAAACAGCTCCTAAGCATAGACCTCAGTATTAAGAGAAAAGAGAAAAGCAACCCAAAAAATCTTATCTTTAAAACTGGCTCTACTTAAAGTTAAGACAACATCAATAACTGTAATCATACACTTCTATCATTCACAGATTTGATCTATATGGTTCATTAACCTAACCTCAACAGAGCACAGTAGTCTCATTTCCAAGACTGTATGCTATTGGGCTTTTTGCACCCATATGTTGCCACATCATTTGAAACCACTATTCCTGTAGATTACTTTGCTGATTTGATGTTTTTCATTCTTACTTGAAATTTTCCTATTAAACACAACTTTTGCCAAGCAATATCATTAGGCTACTAGCTATACACCAACCAACACTGGAGTTTGCAGACATAATTTACAAAAATAACCCTTACTTGTGCAGTTTCCGACCTGCACAGAATCTGTCCTGGAAAACCCCTGGCAATGATCTCAGGTGTGTTTACATCCCTTCTTTGTGATACTGAAAGGTATTCAGTGCAGCTACAGAAGAGGTTTTACATTTCACTAACAAGTTCAACTGTTCAGATATAAAGGTTCACTGATTATCATTCATTGTATAAGCAAAAGTTAAATTGAACTGGGATATATAGGACCAGACACTGAAATGCTAAGTTCTTCCACTTTGCTCAATGTTTCATGTTGCTTATTAAACAGAAAAGTGAGTGACATACAATGTACAGAAAGGACAAATAAAAAACCCTCAAGTTGAATGAGAATGTTTTTCTGAGAAATTTTGTCTTAAAGATGACACATCTGAGAGACTAGATTATCTTTTCATCTGTTAAATCGTGTGCAGACGTATTAAACTAACAAATACTAGGCACATAAATTCATTTTTGCAATCTTTTATTTTTAAATCATAAACTGCACAAGAAAGCAAAATAGTCCAAAATGGAGCCTGGCTCAAAGACAAGTCGAAGTAGAATGGCAAGGAAAGAAAAAGGATCTGCAAACTAAGGGTAAGCTTTTTCCAAAAGAGATTGTACAGCTGTGGATATAACTGAAGATTCCACTTAAATCCTTTTTATATGTGTTTTGGGCACAGTTCTTAACTGCAAAATATTTTTCTTCTTTCTTGAGCACTGCATACCAAGATGACAAAAAAACACTATTATCTGAATGCTCCAGGGAACTGTTAGAACAATCCACTGACTGCTAGTTCTGGGTTACATTCTTAAATTGTTTTCAGATACAGCATTTGTTTTTTCTTCAGCTCCTTGGTTTTTTTTTGTAGACATAAGGGATGGAATTGTTGCATGAATACTAAACATATTTTTTTCAGCACAGCTCTACGTGAGTTCTAATTTATGTCTATGAAACTACCACATTAGGAATGGAATCCAAAAAAAAAAGAGATTGTTTTGTAGGAAGATAACAAAACCCCTTTTTCTCATATGAGGCACATGTATTTAAAACATCCTAGTTTGTCAACTCAGAGTTAGACTTTTTTATCGTTACCAAATGCCTCCTATAACAAGAAAGGCAGATATGGCTTTCTGCAGTTGTAATGGGTTATAAAGCACTACAAGCTGAAACTTGGGTGTTTTTCCATCTCACCAGATAAACAGACGAACATTCAGCTTTGGGTCTTTCCTTGGACATAAGCAGAATTTGGACTGGAGTAGGGGGCTGGCAGTGCAACCAGAGACAGCAGTACCCACCTCCACCATACCTGCTGTCCTCACCACTCCCTGACAGTACTCAGATGCTAGTCTACCCACCTAGAGGTCTCTGCAAACCATGCTTTGGCACTGATGTCCCTCCCCTGAGAAACAGCAAAGGAGGAGGAGAGAGGACTAGGCTGGACTTGCATGACTTGACTTATGACTGTGCTTTCTGAAGTCAGATGACAGGATTGTTCCCATCCTCTAACCATTTCTCTTTTTTTTTTTTATTTGACAGCCCTAAGATAACCCTAAAGAAGGCAGATATCATAGAATCATAGAACAGTGGGGGTTAGAAGGGACCTTTAGAGATCATCTTGTCCAGCCCCCCTGCAGAAGCAGGTCCATCTAGATCAGGTCACTCAGGAACATGTCCAGGTGTGTCTTGAAGACCTCCAAGGAAGGACACTTCACACCCTCCCTGAGCAGCCTGTGTCAGGGCTCCCTCACCCTCACAGTAAAATGGTTATTTCTGATGTTTAAATGGAATTTTTGGTGTTCCAGCGTCATCTCCTGATGGTGTTGCCTCCTCCATTTCTGAGGATTAGTCTTGGCAAGACTGAATGGCCCTGTGAGCTTGAGCGAGGCTGGGGGAAGGGAAGCTGGCTATACAGTTATCGTGCTGTTATAGCATGTCACCCACCGCACTGGGCAGAACCAGTAAGGAAAGAAAAATACTGCAATCTTCTCAACTCCTGGTAAATCAACTGTGAGTCTTGATAATCACCCTCAGGTAAAAGTTTTCTTTCTTGCAGAAGCATCACATAGGAAAAGTCAGTTCCCTGCAAATCCATTTTCTTGTCTGTCTTTGCAGTGGACATGTCCCAAATTACTGCTTTGCTGCTTGACCATGAGGATTAAATTTGCAGAGTTCTTTTACTGGGAATTTCATGCTTTGGTGGTTTTTCTTTTCGTTTATTGGAGGGGTGGTGATTTTGAAGCCAACTTTAAAATGTCAGCTTACCAGAGCAATAGCTCTCTAGCACTCCGGAAGCTTGGACAGAGTATGACTGGGTAGCAAGTTATGGTATAATTCATTCTCCATGCTAATTGCTGTATCTGGATGTTTTTATCTAAAGCTTCATCACCCATTTCCCTGCAGGGGGAGATTCTCTGTGATGAGGAAAGGCTAAAAGAAGAACAACAAATCTTCAGCAGTGTGCTCAGAAACTGCTTTCTATTATGCAAGTGTCTAAAGGAATGTGAACAGCCTGCCTAAAGTTTCCTCATGTGACCAAGATCACAGCAACAAGCTGGTGCCAAATGAACAACCAAGCTCTTGTGCACTACTAGAAGGACTCAGCTAGAAGAGCATGGTGGAAGTTTAGCTTCAGATGCGGGGAGGAGGAGTTTAATCTCAATAGGTTGCTCAGCTGGCTCCTTTTCAGCTGCGGGACATTTTAATTAAATTCCACCCTCGCCATCTTTAGTGTATTTTCCATTATGACATACTTGTTTTCCATTAGATCTGTGAAAATCCATCTCTCTCCTCTTTTTGTGAGCTTTAAAAAATGAGGGGAAAAGTGCTGTCTGTCCTGTGAAATTTGTGACTGTTGCATTTTACTTCTGTGTTGTAGGGTTAGGATGAGTCTATATATAACAAAACGAATGGGTAGCTGACCTGGACCATTACCAAAAAAAAGTCAGAATCATGATATTAAATATTGTACTATACAGAGCAGGGAGGCAGGGGAGAAGGAAAGGAGAAGAGGAGAAGGAAAGGAGAAGAGAAAAGGAGAAGGAAAGGGAGATGAAAGCAAGATCAGTCTTTACAGAGAATTTCCCTAGTCACTGTGACAAGCTGCAAGAGCAGAATCATTGCCTGCAATGCAGAGATTTTGTAGAGGTTAAGGAGAGAATTTTAGCCTCACATAGAAAGGACCAGATATGAACCATGTTGCAATAATTTGGTAAGAGGTGAAACTTTTCTGTTTCTTTTGCAGGCAGCAGTTGTATCCTGTTTCAAGGCCTCTAATTTTTTTTTCACCTGACTTAAGGAAGATAAGCATTTCAGTCATCTGTTTCTCTGTATTAAGCCATGTCTCTCTTTCAGATTTAAATAAGCTGCTTTATACCCTCAGCTGTCAAGCCAGCTCCCTAGTGTTTTAAATCTGCTCATTAAAATTAATGGTGTATGGTGTACCCTGATATATAAAAAACATTTTTAGCAGACAATTGTCAATGTTTGTCAAGGGGAAGTTACTTACTGTGTTACGTGTTTATTATCTATCGCAAAGAACGAGGTCCTATTTATTAATTTAAAATGTCTATTGTTGTTATAAGTTTTTAATATGTGTATTTCATACTAAGATTTATTTACACATATGTATAATATGTGTATTTTGACGTTAGTAAATATCCTAGATGTAGACCAGGACAAGAACATGGTAGATGTGCAAATACAGATCAAAAATCCTCTGTGGTCAGGAAACTACAGATTTAAAACACACCTGACTGGTAATTACAAGCAGTTAAGGAGTCTACACCTTTATGTCCTCCTCTGTAGAGTGTATAATTGCAACATAACAGCTCTCCTTTGAGAATTTAAAGCTCGCTTCTGATATCACCACCATCTAGTTAGTAGGAATAACGGATGAATACGATAAATAATATCCTTAAGACAAGACAGAGAATGGCATTTATAGGGTCTCAAAATGAAAGATACTCTTCTCAAGGAAAATGTTTACCAAGTTCTTTGCACTTTGCAGACATAGGTTACAACCAAAAGCTGACATCTCTAAAATGAGGGAAAACTCACAGTTCACTTTGGCTGCCAGCAGAAAGGAGTTCCTGAACTTTTCAGGCAATGGATGGCAGCACAAGATAGCAAGGAGCTTTCCAGCGCAATGACACAATAGTGTAAACCAAGAACAAGAATATCAAATCTCCAAAAGACAGTGTGTCTTTTGCTGTTGGCTACCTGCCTGCCTGCTGTTGGAATTCAGATTTTATCACTCCTCAGACCAGGCTATAGGTTCAACAAGGCTGAAATAAAACACAAAATAGGAGAGGACTACTTTAAATAAATGAAATAACAGATTTTAAGATGAATATTAAAATTGTATCTTGCTGCAAGAAGACTCAATGATTTTTTTCCTTGTAGGAAAAGAAACATACTTTATAGGGAGATAAAACAAGTTCCAATTTATCCTCAGCAATGGATTATGAAACAGTAAAATACAATTCTAACAGCTTAAACAGCTATTTAAAGAACTGCTTAGCATCTAAAACAAATCCTCGCGTAAAAATGGTGCAAGTGGTGAGATAATACTAACAAAACTTGTTACAGGGTTGGAGGTTGGATTCTGAATAAAATATTGTACTTTGTGGGTGTAGAAGTATATTGCTCTTTGGACTCAGCAGGCCAGAATGCTAGCCTCCTGAGGCAGAGTCAGACTACAGCAATTTCAAAATTATTGTAGCTTCAAACTAAGGAAAAACTTCAGATACTTGTGACATTTAGACACTTGTTTATGCCATGTGTCAAACTCTACTTATGGTTTGACTACCTTTGTACAGATTTTATTATTATTATTCTTATTACTATTGTTCCCTTCAGATAAAGTATGATACATGACAATGAGCATTCAGCTGATATGTAGGGCTCCACTTAAATCTGGCACGGTGACTGTGGTCAGTTTTGCTTCAGGTCTGTACCATGATGTTTGTCATCTCTTCTTCCTTGTTTTGTGGGGCTGGTCAGATTGATGACTCAGAAATTAACAAGCATTTATGCTATATCCCCTTTCACACTGTGAGAGGCTTTTTATAATCTTCCTGGTTTTAGGACTGCCTTACCTGATGATTTTAAGAATCTGCTCATGACTCTGAAAAAATGATGTTTTAAATAATTTTTTACATCACAAAAATGAACTAGGAATGGTTTTGGTTAGTAGTTCAAAACTTGAAATTAAATCTTTTCTTACTACCATGTAAATTAGCAGTACCTCTCAGGAGCTGGATCTAACCTCATTTACTTAAAGTAAAGCTAATACAATAGTTTCTTTTTATTAGAATTTTGTGTCACAATAACCGCCTTTATGGTAATGTGTTTTTTTCTAAAATGGACTAATATCTACAAACTGCTTTCTTCTCAGCAAATGTGTACGTTTATAGCTTTACTACTTCTGTATTTTTAAAGAAAAGTCACGTTTCTAACATGTCTGACCTCAATTTTAGGTGTCTTCTTATCACAGTGGCAGCACTCTACTCCACTGGTGTTAGTGAGAATGGAGACAATGGGGCAAGTCTACATGAGACGACATGACAGATTGACCTTGACCAGCTGCCACACTCCTGCCCAACAGCTCTTTCACTCACTTTCTTGAACAAGATAGTCAAAGAAAATGAGATTTAAAAGGTTTTGGGTTGAGATAAGGACAGAGAGATTGCTCACCAATTACCATCACAGGCAAAACAGACTCAACTTGGGGAAAATGAATTTAATGTATTGCCAGTTATAAATAAAAGCAAAATGGCAATGAATTAAAACAAAACTAAAACCACTTTCCTTTTACCTCCCCCTTCTTCCCAGGCTTATCTTCATTCCTTCATTTCTGAATCCTCTGCTACACACACATCCTTTCTAAGTGATGTAGAGGCTGGAGAATAGGGGTTGTGGTCTGTTTGTAACACTATCCTGCCACTTCTTCCTCCTCATACTCTTCCCTTGCTCCATCATGAGGTTCTCCCATGGGACACAGTCCCTCACAATCTTGTTCAAGGTGAGTCCTTCCCATGAGCTGCAGCTCATGCAGAACTGATCCAGCATGGGTCCTATCCATGGGGACAGTCATTCAAGAACAGACTGCTCCAGTGTAGGTTGCTCATGAGGTCACAGGTCCTGCCAGAAAACCTGCTTGTCTCTGAACTCCTCTCCATAGATTCCTAGGTCCTGCCAGGACCAGTGTGGGCTTCCCACAGAGTCACAGCCTCCTTCAGGCATCCACCCACTCGGGTGTGGGGTCCTCCTCAAGCTGCATCTCTGCTCCTCGCTGGCCTCCATGACTGCAGGGGCAGGGCCTTACCACAGGCTGCACCACGGGTTGCAGGAGAACCTCTGCTCTGGGCCTGGAGCACCTCCTGCTTCTCCTTCTGCACTAACCTTGGTGTCTTTGGAGATGTTTCTCTCACATTTTTCTCACTGTGTCTCACAGCTGCTGTTTGTTACTTTTTACTCTTTTAAAAACCTGTTCTCACAAAGCTGCCACCAGTACTGTTGATAGGCTCAGATTTGGGCAGCAATGGGTCTGTTTTGGAGCTAGATGGAGCTCACCATATTCAGTATAGTGGCAGCTACTGATCTCTTCTCATAAAAAGTTGTCACTGCAGTCTCCTGCATGCCAACACCTCGCCACCTAAATTTGATACAGCCACTATTTGACTGCATTTTTTTTTCTTTCTGCCACTTTAGTGCTGCCAAGGTTACTCTAGGCAAGTTCTTGGAAACAATGAGAATAGCTAAGAATTTAATCTAACATACTGTGTGTAAAAACTAGTAGCATGTTTCTTAATTTCTCTGATAATAATGTATCCTTGAAGTATCAAACACCAGAAGAAGGGTATTAATGACTTCTTAAGGCAAAGCCATTAAAGTCAATATAACTATGTAGCAAAGGAAATGGATTTTATATTTAAAAGCAGGCTTTTACTGAAACTATTTTAATGACGTCAGCCACCTATTGGATATTCCTTTAGTTTTTAAGTTTCTTTCCTATTTTGTTTACTATTAGAGCATATAGAACACAGATACATCAGGCCAGTTTTATCCTCAAAACAAATTTACACTGAAGTGATACTGGTTAAAGATACACATTGCCAATGGATAGCTTTTATTTGCTCTGCTTCATTACCACTGCATATTCAAAGTCAGTTCTTAACAATCTTGTATGAGTTGATGCCATGTTGATAGCACTGATGACTGAAGTTCTCCATTGCAACAGTCACTAATGTCCAGCTGATCTGACTAGAAACTCCTTTGAAGAAGAGGAAAGAAACTGAAAGCAAAATATAGAAATATTTTTCATCCCTATTCCAAAATCTTTGATGTTCTTAGGCTCTGTGGACTCTCCAAGACAAAAATTTAAATATGAGGATCTGATCCTCATCCAAGATTGTCTCATTTCAGGGGCTGGATCCCAGCAAGCAGCTTTCCTGCTTAATCCACAGACTTTTTCTGCTTTCTCTGCTTGTTCTGCATCCATGAGAGCTGTCTCCCAGGTTTTCTACCTGAACAGTTGTTGAGGTGTATTCCTACACCCGGCTTTTACAACTGTGTCACTAGTCACTATTTATCTCTGTACTGTTTAGTACTATTTATATATTGAAACTTCATGGCATTACAAAATGCTTATGGGTTGTAAGCAGTTATACCATTAACAATATCACAAAATGCCTATGTATTTTTGTCATTTACGCTATTTTGGTGTGTTTATGCCTAGGTTAAAGGCATGCAAACACTAATTACACTCTATTTAATGTGATTCTATTTTATGGGAAGCAACAGTCCTCTTATTTGGCTACAATTTATTTCATATTAAACATTTGTCTTCCTTGCACTTAAAAATCAGCAAAGGCAAAAGATCTTTGTTTGCTCATTTCCACATGAATTTGACTCTCGAAGATAATGAATCCTTGAGAAATCTTTATCAGAGAAACACTGTCAGGCACTTGTGCTGTAATTGTTAACTGGGACTCTTTAACTGTAATAGCATCATTTTACTGTGTTCAAGCTCTTGTCAATGCCTCAAAGCCATCCAAAACTGTAGCTTTTGATTTATTAGAAGCTGTTATCATGCAGTGTGAAGGACTATTAACAGCAAACCCAAGTAGTATGATGCAGTGTGGTGTTTCTTTTTACAATGTCTTCTCCAATGACTGTTTTCCAGCATTCATTATTTTCAGATGTGATTGGTATTCACTTGTGTTCACAGCAGACAAGCAGTACCCACTATGCATGATTATTTTGACAGCAGCTTGACTACCCTCTGTAATTACCAGAACTCTTAAAACCAAAGTATTTTACTGTAAGTATTTTTATAAAGTCTGCTAGCTGTGTGATATTCCTTCAGCTTTTAGATTTTCATTTCCTTTACATTATTAGGATGTATAGGTGATCAATACCTCATCAGCATTGCCATTTCCCATTATTCAGATGGGAATGATCTTATCCAATACAACTACACTCTGATTTCAATTGCAAATGTATAATGAGGACTTCTTTCTTCATAATTATTAAGACTGAGTAGCTTCAGAATTTGCACCATTACAATCAACGAGATTTGTAAACACTAAAATATCATTTATATTCACTTATTTATTCTTATATTCTCTTAGCTAATGGGGAACTGGAAGTTCTTGACAATTTCTTTATTATACTGTTTGAAAAACAGGAACCACTGCTTTCCACCTGTAGCTTGAGATATCTTTCAACTGTAAAGATATCTAGAGTCACAAGTAGTTTCTGAGCATATACATCTGAAGCTTTCTCAGAAATTCAAGGAGTATCAGTTCCAGATCCAAGAGTATAAAGAACATGAAACAAATTTCAGGCCATCAACACCAAAATCCTGTTCCACATGGCAGAAGTACACTAAGAAATACAAGATTAATGGTCAGAGCCAGTTGACTGGTTATCTTTATTCAGTCAATACATTGTCATTCAGTGGAGGTTGCGAAGTGTGGAAAATAGCTAATGTTGTGCATCCTTTGTTGTCTTATTTCTTGTTGTGGCTTAACCACAGCCAGGCAGTTACTTGTTCACTCCACTCCCTTCAGTGGGATAGGAAGGAATGTTAGAGAAAAATGTAAAATATATGTTGGGATAAGAACAGTTTATTAACTAAAGTGAAATTTTAAATTGTAATAACAATAATTAAAAATATACAACCATAATAAAATAATAAGAATAGTAGTAGTAATAGCAATGAAAATAAGTCTAAGAAAAATCAGAGAAGAATAAAGCACAGGAAGAACAAGTGATACTCAATGCCCACCATCCACTGACCGATGCCCAAGCAGCGAGCCACCCATCCACATTAGCTTCATATGATGCTCTGTGGTCTGGAATATCTCAGTGGCTAGTTCAGCTCAGCTGTCTTGCCCATGCTCCCAACTTCTTGAATACTCACAGCCCACTTACTGGCAGGGCAGTGTGAGAAGCAGAAAAGGCCTTGATGCTATGCAAGCATTGCTCAACAATGACCAAAACTTTCTTCTGTTATTAATGCTGTTTTCAACACAAATCCAAAACAGCCCTGTACCAGCTACTAGGAAGAAATTTAGCTCTATCCCTGCTGAAACTAGAACACTTGAAAAAGGAAGATGGAGATATTGAAGGATTTTGAGATGGGAAATAATTTTCCAGCATTCTGTTAAAACATCTAAAGCATGGGATTTGATGCTTGTACCCATGGTTCTGCTTTCATTAGGAAGCTACTTGCTCCCCAACAAGTAATATGGCAGTCTCTAGTGACCACAGGCAAAAAATATAGGTAAATAACAGCTTATAGATTATTGATGTAGTCATGAGAAATATTTTCAAAACAGTTCAACTTACAGCATTGATGTTGTCACTGCAAACTGTTGGCATACTCGAATGCTGAATTACCCATATTTGCAATGCTTTTTTATTTCACCAGAAAGCAAGAAATGTCAATATTCCTTATGCCTGAACTACTACTCACTAATGTAACAGGTTCTGCAAGAATGGGAAAACTATGGCCAGGACTGAATTTAGCCTATGTACCTAATCCTGAGGGTAGAATTGTTATTACATTTCATATTATGCAAAGCATCTTATTTGGTAAGCCTTTCTATAAACTGCACATGATATGTGGCCTTGTGTCATGGTTTCAGCCCAGCCAACATCAATGTTAACTGGTCTCAATATCTCTACCTCCTCCTCCCTCAGCAGAACAGGAGAGTAGGGAATAGGGAATGTGTCCAGTCCCTCACAGATGGTCTCTGCTGCTCCTTACTCCTTAGAGGAGGAGGACTTCTCACATTTTTCCCCTGCTCTAACAGGAAGTCTCTTCCACAGGATACAGTCCCTAATGGACCTCTCGAGTGTGATTTTATGAGTGATTTTATGACTGAGTGGACATCGGGCTAAACAACCACAAGCAGATAGATAGTTTTCATTTCTACTTTCAGAACTGATTTGTAGATCTCATTTCTGTGTTTCTCCTGAATACTGAGACATATAATGAGCTTATGCATCTGCCAGTTAACAAAGGGCCTTAATATAACCAACATAAAGACTAATTTAGATCTCAGGGTTAATTAAGCCAATCTGAAGGAGTAGCAAGTTGTGTTTTATTTAACTTAGATTGCTAACATGAGGATAATAATTTAAATGAGGATTCTCCTCACTCTTCAGTGAACATTTCTTTGCTTATAAGAGAAAAAAATTTAAAATACCAAAGGAAAAAATATGAAGTTCAAGTAACTGCAGCCTCTTTGTCAAGCAGTTATGAGTTTACATTATAAATACATACAAATTCAGTGTGGTTAAGTAATGCCCATTCTGTGACACAAAGTTATGCAGTAATTTTGTTTCTGTAATGTCACTTTTGTTTCAATTCCTCCTGGTTGAGCCAAATGATTTAGCCAGTTTTGAACATATGAAGCAAACATCTTGATCAAAATAAAATCACAAAGAGAAAACAACAAATGGAGAATAAAATGGGAGGGAAAAAATAAACAAATCCAAAGCATATCAAAGGAAAGAGAGCTAGAACAAAGTTTTCTAAAGGTGTGACCAAATGTCATATTTGAATGAGGTGTCTGTTCTCTAACACTTTGGCTGTTAGGTCAACAAATAAACTGCCAATTTTTTGTCCCTGGCATTGATAAGAATCCTTAAATATCTGCCTTTGGCTACAAATACTGCTTGAAACAGCCACACTTTTGACATGTTGGAAAGTTTAAAACATGATGGACAACCTCTTGAAGTACAATTCTAGAAAGTTATTTTTAAGAGATATTGTATTGTTAGAGTTATCCTCCTGCCTGTATCCAGTCTAAAGAGTCTACTTTCTTGATCTCATATTGATCCTCAAGCCATGTCACTGCACTTTGCTATGTCACTTTGCTTTGTTAAATGTTTCTTCTTACCTTTGTCTGTCTTTTCTGCTTTGGTTGCTCAGACTCCTTGTGGACTGCTTAGATTTACAAACCATTCACAGAGAATTTCAGAAGTGAGAAAAATAAGATAAATAAATGGGGGAAAATTCCTGGGGAGATTGGAAGCTGATTTACCATTTCTTTAATTTGAGATTACTTGGAAGATGAAAAGTAGGTATAATGACAATTTTCTATAGAGTAAGAAAACACTAGATGATGTCTGTATTTGTATCTTTGCATTTCTGTAAAACTGTGGTTGAAGTTAAAGCTACAAAAGATCTCAAAATAAAAAGTCTCCTGCACCCAAAAAATCTCGTACAAATCTAGAAATATGTAGACACTGAGTTCAACTGGCCAATGGTCACAGATTCATAAGAAGCAGAACCTCTAGAAAAATCTGGGAGAGTGAAGAGATCAGCCAGTAAATTAAATTGGTTTTAGAAGAACAGTCTCCTCCCAGCATTTAATTCCTCTCATATTCACAGAAAGATACTTAGGACAATAGATAGATAGATAGATAGATAGATAGATAGATAGATAGATAGATAGATAGATTTGTATCAAGGATGCTTCACTGTATTTTTAGTCTCTGACGTCATTTTCCACCACACTTCTGAGGACGTGAATATCTAACCAACCACTTTGGTCAAAAGGGTTCATTACAGTAGTTAGGATCACTACATATTTTCAGTTCCTCATGAAGTATTATTTTCCATGTTTTCCGTTTACACTGACATATTTTTACAGGGATCACCTTCAATGTATTTTCTCTGAAAACTTCAAGGCAAATATTTACTCCTCTTGCAAATGTAGGTGTGTATCTGTTTCCAAATTCTGCCATCTAGTGTACTGCAATGTATTTGGAGCAACTGCTAATAAAGGTAGTCAGTGCAGGTTTCTCCTTGTAGGTCTACAGTCCCAGACTGCTGACAACTGATAAAACACCCATTGACTACAGTGGTGCAGGATTCAATAGTAGCTGAAGATGTTGGATTGATTTGATATTCACAAACTTAGTGTGAAATTTTACCTGCCACCTAGAATTTTAAAAATCTCTTTAATCCTTGAATGGAAAAACTGCTATAATCCTAATATATTACTTATATATCAGTACTCATCAACTGTATTCAGCTCCTTTTAACTTCTGCTCACATTGACCTTTACAGTCACATTTCATCCATGAATCAGAAAACAGAAGGAATGCATGAGCCTACGCACAGGCATACACCCTGCTATCACTTTTCAGATAACAATCACGATCTTGATTGTTTTTCGCAAGAAGAGCCATAGGGCCTTCCCTGGATGGGAGCATGACTAAGGAAAAATTCTAAGGCTTAAGTGGGATTGTGCTGGGCTCTCATCTCTCCCCATTTCCTGCAGAAAATGATCATGAAACAAAATATCTTCAGAAGACTCACACTTCCTTCTTCTCAGCCATCTCCATCTAAAAATAAAAATCCTCCAGATGTCCCCATTTCATTGCTCTTTCTCAACAAATGTAGTCAGTTTTGGCCAGGGCCTTAGGACACAGTGGAGCTATGTAGTCTGAAAACCTCAAATTGAGATTTGTGGGTTCACAGCAATACCTTCACTGTGGTCTTGTTTCCATTTAACCCCCAGTTTTCCAGGCT
Source organism: Urocolius indicus (assembly GCA_013401255.1). Classification (NCBI taxonomy): domain Eukaryota; kingdom Metazoa; phylum Chordata; class Aves; order Coliiformes; family Coliidae; genus Urocolius; species Urocolius indicus. Next base: position 32,434 of record WBNH01009709.1, read on the forward strand.
CTGTCAAATATATTTTTTGTTGTTGTTTAAATTCAAAATTTTCAGTCATCCCTTAATCCAAGTGCATTTGTCCTGGAACCATTCCTAGAGTGGATAGAGCTTTGTCTGTGAAACTCTTTTCCTTGGCTCACAGTGACAGAAAGCCATCTCCACTGTTGTCAAGATGTGAGGGATCATGTTTCTCAGTTTTGTCACGTGGATCAACCAACGTGTCCCCAACCCCAAAAACAAACAAACAAACAAAAACAAAGAAAAAAAAACCACAAAAACTCACCAGAATGTACAGGAATTATGCACTATCTTTAGATTCTCAGATCCCCTGGTGGCCTCCACTTATTTTGTAGCTCTGTTTCTGAGGACTCCAGATGTGTACAAGAGCAGCAGAGTGCACAGAGAAAGAGCTCAGCTCTTTGAATTTTATATTTTTAGCAAACATTTTTATGCAGACCCCCCTGTGTCTGTGTTTCCTTCCTTTTTTCTTTTTTTATTTTTTGGTGTAACAAACAGCAACACTGCACTCACTCACACAAAGATCAGAGTTAATTAGTCACCAACTAGGCTGAGTCACAGAATAAAGTAAGCCACGGGCTTTGCCTAGTTGAGTCCTGCATCTAATCTGGTAAATAACACGTTTTTTTCATGTCTCCAAGTGATGTGTGATTTCTTATGTTTGTTCTAATTTTTAATTGTATGGCCTGTGAAAACTACAGCTCCTCTATGAAGTTCCCCCGATGTAACCTGACAGCCACTGGAGATTGTCACACCTTCTCCTCCAAGAGGAAAGAGCTTCCTGCCACAACTGCAGTTGTGGGAGTCAGTGGCATCTCCAGAATGCCACATTATTCCTCTTCTTCTTTGTGGTTTCCTCCCTCAGAGGACTGTAGTATTTCTGCAAAGATGTTTATGGCTGCATGTTGCTGCCATACTCTTGCAAGAGTGACTCTGCATTTCCTTGTATTTGCCTAATAATATTGAGTAATTTTTGAAGAATTAAGTGCACATACTGAAGACATGGAGAAGGAGGAAAAGTCAGTGTTGCATGGAAGTAACTTTGCCTCTACCTAATGAGATAATTTTTCAATCCGATAGGCTCCTCAAGTCTGTTGGGTACACATCACTACTATTACATCCATTTGCAGTTTTCTCTTTCAAGATTGCGTATTTTCTCACTTTTGCCATAATGAGATACAGCCTTTACTGCTGCTCTGTGTAAAGAGTCTGTTCCACAAAGGCACATTGATTGCTGACATTTTCCCTTGATGTGTTCTCCTGCTCTTTCATAAACCTGGATCGTTTCTATGCCCAGTAAGTCAGAACAATATGTTACTTTTCAACTTTGTGTGCCCCCTTCTTTTCAGCTTTTCTGCCTTTAGTTCTCAATCACGCTCTTCCAGAATTTGAGCTTTATCGGTGCAATAATCTCATACCTCACAGAAAACGTAGGCTTTTCTGATAGTGGACAATGGTCTCTGGACTATTGTGGTGGTTTAGCCCGATGTCCGCCCAGTCGTAAAATCACTCCCCCTCCTAAACTGGACAGGAGAGAGACAGAAATATAACAAACTGCTTGTAAGATGAGATAAGGACGGAGAGATCAAACTCAGCAATTAGTTTCATGGGCAAATCAGATTCAACTTAGGGAGAAAAAGGTTTGATTTATTGAAGAAACAATAAAAGCAGGGAGACGAGAAATAAAACCATCTTAAAACACCTCCCCCCACCCCTCCACTTCCTGGGACTCCCTTTCTTTCCCCCACAGCGGCGCAGGGGATGAGGAATGGGGGTTGCAGTCAGTTCATTACAGATGGACTTTGCCGCTGCTGCTTCTCAGGGGAGGCCTCCTCACACTTTCCACTGCTACACTGTGGGGTCCCTCCCCACGGGAGACAGTCCCTCATGAACTTCTCCAGCGTGGGTCCTTCCCATGGGCCGCAGCTCCTCACGAACTGCTCCGGCATGGGCCCTCCCACGGGGCAGCTCCTCACACACTGCCCAGCGTGGGTCATCCACCGGGAGAGACAGTCCTTCAGGGACAGGCTGCTCCAGCCTGGGTCCCCTCACGGGATCACAAGTCCTGACAGCAAACCTGCTCCGGCGTGGGCACCTCCCCCACGGACTCCCAGGTCTTGCCAGGAACTTGCTCCAGGATGAACTTCTTACGGAGTCACGGCCTCCCTCAGGCATCCACCCGCTGCGGCGTGAGCACCTCCCCCACGGGCTGCGAGTGGATCTCTGCTTCCCGGTGGTCCTCCATGGACTGCAGGGGGACAACCTGCTTCACCATGGTCCTCACCACATATCACAGGGGAGCCTTCTTCTCAGTGCCTGGGCACCCTCCTCCCCCTCCTTCTCCACTGACCTTGGTGTCTGCGGAGATGTTTTCACATTCTCTCTCCCTGTTGCTGCTGCAGTTCTGCAACTGCGCAACAACTTCTTCTGCTCAAATATGTTATTCACAGAGGCATTACCTCCACCACTAATTGGCCAGGCCTGGGTCAGGTGCAGGGTCCAGCTTAAAACTTATTGGCCCTAACCCTGTCAGCTACAGAGGAAGCTTCTGGCAACTCTCTTTGTTTAAAGAAGCCATCTCTTTAGCCCCCACTGATACTGAAAAACCTGGCCCAGGCCAAAACCACAACAACTATGTTCCAAGCACCACCACTGTTCCTTATAAAAGTCACTTTATGAATGAAAGTGAGGATAACAATATATAAATGAAAATGAAAAATTAACAATACTGTGTATTTATTCAAGACACTATTCATTTCTCTGACTTGAGGATGTGGCCTGTTTAACAGTTATTTTTTACTTTTCCTCAGGCTTTTCCATATAACTAAAGGATGGAATACATTAAATAATTTTCCAGCAAACAAATGGCTGTCACTAGCAAGATCTTCTCACAAATGTAAGCAGAAGATAAAAGAAACACTTAAACGGACTTTTCTTAAGCTTGGACAGTTCCTTCCATGATAATGACTAGTGAGCCAAATCTACTCTAGCAATTTCTTGAATATGCTAAATTTAAAAAACAATATTTATTTATTCTGTATGAGATCATGAATGTGCTCTGTGTATGAACTTCATTACTGTACCATAACCTAGTACCATAACACATCTGATTCTTCTGGTCTTTTGTTTCCACGTTCTGCTTGTACTGCTGGCTCTGCTGGTATGACATCATCACTATTACAGAAATAAGGTGGGATGAGTCACACGACTGAAGTGCTGCACTGGATGGCTACAGACTCTTCAGAAGAGATAGACAAGGCAGGAGAGATGGAGGGTTAGCCCTGTGTGTTAGGGAGTGCTTTGATTGTTTATAAGTCAATGATGGTAAGGATAGGGTCAAGTGTTTAGAGGGAAAGAATCAGGGGGAATGACAACAAGGAGGACGTCATGGTATGAGTCTGTTATAGGCTGCTCAGCCAGGATGAAGAAGTAGATGAGATGTTTTTTAGGCAACTGGGAAAACTGTCAGGATTGCTGGCCCTTGCTCTCATGAGGGATTTCAAATTACCAGACATCTAGTGGGAGTACCACACAGCAGAAAAGAGACAGTCCAGAGAAGCAAGGAAGGGAATCAGTAGAACTCTCACCTTAGCTTTCTGGAGGGCAGACTTCGACTTGTTTAGGAATTTGGTTGCTAGTGTCCCTTGGGAGACAATCCTGAAGGGCAAAGGAGTCCAGGAAGGCTGCACATTCTTCAAGAAGGAAATCTTAAAGGCACGGGATCAAGCTGTACCACATATGCAAGAAGATGAGCTGAACAAGGAGCTTCTGCTGAAGCTAATGAGGAAAAAGAGAACTTACAATCTTTGGGAAAAAGGCAAAGTAGCCTAGGAGAACTACAAGGGTGTTGTGAGGTCATGTAGGGAGAAAATCAGAAGGTGTAAGGCTCAACTTGAACTTAAGATAGCCACTACTGTAAAATACAGTAAGTTTCTACAAATATATTAGCCTCAAAAGGAGGGCTAGAGGAAATCTTCACCCTTTATTGGATGAAAGGGGAAACTTAGTGACCAAGGATGAGGAAAAGGCTGAGGTAATTAATGCCCTCTTTATCTCAGGCTTCAACAGTAAAATCAGCTCTTTTCTGGGCACCTGTTAACCTGAGTCAGAAGAGAGAGACAGGAAACAGAATGAAATCCCCTTAGTCCAAAGGGAAATGGCATGTGACCTGCTGTTCTATCGTGACACATGCAAGTCCATGGGGAATCCATCCAAGGGTGCTGAGGGAGTTGATAGAAGTTCTTAACAAACCACTCTCCATCATCTACCAGCAGCCCGAGCTCACCAGGTAGGTCTCAGCGGACTGAAGGATGGCAAATGTGACACCCATCTACATGGGTCAAAAGAAGGATCCTGGGAACTACAGGCCTGTCAGCCCGACTTCAGTGCTGGGTAAGGTTATAGAATGGGTTATCCTGAGCACCATCATGAGGCACGTACAGAATAACCTAGGGATCAGTTCCAGTCAACATGGCTTTATGAGGGGCAGGTACTATTTGACCAATCTGGTCTCCTTCTGTGACAAAATGACTCAGTGCACTCTCAGTAAATTTGCTGATGATACCAAGCTGGGTGGGACCATACACCTACTTGAGAGCAGGAAAGCTCTTCAGAGAGACCTGGACAGACTGGCGCAATGGACTGAGACAAATTGCATGAGGTTCAACAAAGCCAAGTGCCAGATCCTGTATTTGGGCTGCAACAACCCCAGGCAATGCCATAGGCTTGGAACAGAGTATTTGGAAAGCTGTTTGCAGAAAAGGACCTGGGAGTGAAACAGCATGTGTGCTCAGATGGTCAAGAAAGCCAACAGAATCCTGAGTTGTATCAGAAATAGTGTGACTAGTACTCTAGGAGATCCTACTCTGGCAGGAGGTTTGGACTAGATGAACTTTTGAGGTCCCACACAACCTGTGAGATTCCATGATCATAGAATCATAGAATGGTAGGGTTGGAAGAGACCTCTAGAGATCATCTAGTCCAACACCCTACAGAAGCAGGTTCACCTAGATCAGGTCACATAGGAACATGTCCAGACAGGTCTTGAAGATCTCCAAGGAAGGAGACTCCATAACCCCTCTGGGCAGCCTGTGCCAGGACTCCCTCATCCTCACAGTAAAATAGCTTTTTCTTATATTTAAGTGGAACTTAAATATCCCAGCTTTATCCCATTACCCCTTGTCTTATTGCTAGCTACCATAGAAAAAGAGGTGTCCCAACTTCCTGACACCCACCTTTTAGATATTTGTAAATATTAATGAGATCCCCCTCCAGTCTCCTCTTCTCTAGACTAAACAGCCCCCGTTCCCACAGCCTTTCCTCGTATGAAAGATGCTCCAGTCCCCTATCATCTTGGTGGCCCTGTGCTGGACTCTCTCCAGAAGTTCTCTGTCCCTCTTGAGCTGAGGAGCCCAGAAATGGACATAGGACTCTAGATGAGGCCTCATCAGGGCAGAGGAGAGGGGGAGAAGGATCTTCCTCGATCTGCTGGCTACACTTCTTGATGCATCCCAGGATATCTTTGGCCTTCTTGGCCATGAGGACATCTTGCTAGCTCAAGTTTAGCTTATTATCAATCAGCACTCCCAGGCTGATGATTCTAAGACCAGGGAAGTGTCCCCCTGTACTCAGCACTAGTGAGGCCACACTTGTGTCCAGTTCTGGGCCACTCACTACAAGAAGGACATTGAGGTGCTAGAGCATGTCCAGAGACTGATACTGGAGCTGGTGGTCTGGAGCACAAGCCAGTTGGGGAGTGGCTGAGAACACTGGGATTATTCAGTCTGGAGAAAAGGAGATTGAGAGGAGACATGATCACTCTCCACAACTGCCTGAAAGGAGACTGTAGCAAGATTTAGTCTCTTTTCCCTTGTAGTGAATGATAGGACATGAGGAAATGGGTTCAAGTTGTGCCATGGGAGATTTAGATTGGACATTAGGAAGAATTCACCAAGAGAGTTATTAAATATTGGAACAGGCTATCCACAGAGGTGGTGGAGTCACTATCCCTAGAGATATTTAAAAGACACATTGATGAAGTGCTGAGGAATACAGTTTAGTTTAGTGATGGTCCTGGCAGTGTGAGGTGAGTGGTTGGACTTGATGATCTTAAAGGCCTTTTCCAACCTTAATAATTCTGTGATTCTGTGATTCAAGGTAGCAAAGACCCAGTCTAACAATGAAGAATCATTAAGCTTGATAATTGTCTCCCAAAAGAAGGATGCTGTAAGCATAGATTGTCCTCCAGCAGGGAGAATTGGTTTAACAGCACAAGATCACCTAGCAGCCACGTCACCAGACAAACAGAGACTCAATCAAGTTACCCTGGGCACATGGCAGTGAGTTGCTACAGACACCAGCTAAAGTGAGGGCAATCTGCAGATCTCAGCTGTCTCTCTGTGACACATTCAAGAGAGAACGTGGGTCATCAGAGCAGATAAGTCTTCAGCTTATTGGTTGTTTTACAAGCAATCTATATTTAACTGCTCCCAGTCTTGTAGGTAAAAAGCAATTGTAAAGCTCTTTAAAGCCTATTTCATTGATGGAATCTATGCCTGCGGCATGCTCTTGAAAATACAAGAGTGGAAGTCATGACATTTATATTGATCATGGAATAATAAGCCAGTAGAAAAATGTTATGAGACACAACAGTGTCCTCAAACAAAAGGACTGCATATCAGTCTGCACTAACTCAGCTCTTAAATTACTTGCTTGCTAAGAGGTCTGAACAATGGCAAGGTGTGACATGAGAATGTTGTATAGCTCTACCAAAATGAGAGTATGCTGTATTTGTCTCAAGAGTTTCTATCAAGGAAAAACCACAAGTCAGTTGTACCAACATATTCCCATTCTAGTATTTCTGCTTGGGCACCTATATTCCCATTGTACTGCTCCGGGAGCTGGCCAAGTTGGAATTGGTATCTCCTTTTCAATTTTTTTGTGGGCCTCATATACAGATACCAGGGCTTCCATCTCTTTAGTCTCCAGTTGTGACAAGAAAGTGGATGTTTTCTCTTTTTTTTTTTTCTTGCTAATACTTCACAGCTCATTAGGAACTCTTGAGACTGAAGGAAACTGAAATTGTTCCAAGAAATAAAATTCTCTTCTTTGCCAAAGACTAAAGAACTTTTTTAAGGATCACTGAGTCATCATGAATACAAATAAATCAGTCTTTCTCTGAAGTCTTTGTGTTGAAGGATAATGGCAAAGTGTCAAAACAACAGCAGATTAATAAAACAAACTCTTGGGGAAATAAAGAATCTGAAGGAACAGTGTATCAAGGAAGAAAAATTTGTGTGTTCTGCTTATGCTCTCATCATCCTGCAGCTAGTAGCCTTCTCATGAATTACACAGAGGGACAAAGGCCATTTACTTATATTGAAAGAACAGTCATATAATGGGTAAATTATTTAAATTACTAACTTTCCAGGGATTGATAGCACTGTCCTCAAGCACAAATATCCATGCATGAAGACAAAAATTACTGAGTAGGATACCTCTATTTATCCTGCATCTGGGCAGAAACAACCCCATGTGCCAGTACAGGCTGGGGGTCAAACTGCTGAAGAACAGCTCTGCAGAGAGAGACCTGGGAGTCTTGATTGATAATAAGCTCAACATGAGCCAGCAATATGCCATCATGGCCAAGAACACCAATGGCATCCTGAGCTGCATCAAGAAGTGTAGCCAGCAGGTCAAGGGAGGTTCTTCTCCCACTCTCCTCTGATGAGGCCTCATCTGGAGTCCTGTGTCCAGTTCTGGGCTCCACAGCTCAAGAGGGACAGAGAACTTCTGGAGATAGTCCAGCGCAGGGGCACCAAGATGATCAAGGGACTGGAGCATCTTTCATATGAGGAAAGGCTGTGGGAACTGGGGCTGTTTAGTCTAGAGAAGAGGAGACTGAGGGGGGATCTCATAAATATTTACAAATATGTAAAGGATGGGTGTCAGGAGGTTGGGACATCCTATTTTTTTATTATAACTAGCAACAGGACAAGGGGTAACGGGATGAAGCTGGAACACAAAAAGTTCCACTTAAATATAAGAAAAAGCTATTTTACTGTGAGGGTGAGGGAGTCCTGGCACAGGCTGCCCAGAGGGGTTGTGGAGTCTCAATATCAGATCTGATATCACCTCTGAATATCAGATAATGAAAATTTGAAGTGCATATAGTAATAACTTTTATATGAAATCACTTCAGGAAAGATTCAAACCAGCTCCTCATTCAGGCTTTCTTAGCATAAATCTTGAATTAATAGTTGACGAATATCTTCACTTCTCACTTATTTTAAGTCACAAAGTAAGTCCTTTTTACCTTCATAACAGGAATCTGATACTAGCAGTAAAAAAAAAAAAAAAAACCTGAACCTGAACAACTAAGAAAAAACAAAACAAATAAAAACCACAACAAAAATCCACAAAAAAACCTCCACAACCAAAAAACCAAAACATTAAAATGAGATCGGGTGGTGCAGAAGAGGAAGAGAATTTAAATAATGCTCAAATCTACGACCTTTTGTATCACTTTTACTGTCAAGAATATAAGCACATCCTTGAAGCTGACAATATGTACAGCAGCATAGTCTATTAATTTCTGATCAAGACTGCAATTCGAACATAAGCTCTGTAGCAATATACAGTACGACACAGCTGGGTGAAGATCAGTCCTTCTAAGAGCATACCTTCATAAGATTGGCATGAACATATAACCAACAAATGCCTACTGGTGACATCAAGACTGGCCAACCAGCTTAACTATGGAGTGTTTTTAAACTATTAGTTAACTATTTCATTTTATATTTAACTATTTCACTATTCACTATTTAACTTCTATTTTTTCTGCTGCAACAAATGTAATGAATTGAATGTGAGATGGTAGAGAAGGTAATTTTTATTTTAAATTAAATTGATTTCACTCAGTTATTTTAATCCTTTCATACTCAGTTTTACTGACAACACATAGGGTTTTATATCCATTCATCTGGACAAAGCTTCTTGTGTGTAACCCAGAAGAATGTGTAAGAGCTAATTTGGCAGCAATTCAGACTGCTAAAGTCCAGATTAGCAGTCTGTACTCTGAGGAAACATGTTTTTCTTCTTCCATCGAATGGTTCATAGGGACCTCTAAAATTACCATAAGTGTTTTCACTCATAAGCCAGATTAGCCTAACAGAGCAAACAAAATCTGCTATTATTTTCACTAGTGGATCCACTTTTTCAACTAGCCATGAATATTGCTCATTACTTCACTTATCAGTGTGCATTTCATTTCTGGATTCAATTAATTCAGCAAAGAACAAATCAGAAATAAGTATTTATTTAAAATATTTGTTTTGATTCTATTGTAAAGACAGTAAAAAGTGACAAGATTTAAAAGAAAATTATTTTCACCTCAGATTTTCAAAATGGGCTGCTGGTTGTAAAAGGCAACATATGCTATTAATTGAGTGAGTCATTTAGATATTGCCAGAGTTTATTCTCTACAGATGCAAATTAATCTGACACATAATTCACTAGAATGTCCTTAACTGAAACACTGTGAACAGCCACACTGAGTCCATTCATGTATTTCCTGGGAGTCATGGCAGTCATCTGATGGTACCAGATGAGACCCTCAGACTTGTTTAAAGATTTCTATGTGGAGGAATCCTCCACTCTCCAAGTGGAGGATTCAGTTGTAAGAATAAAAAGCTACATATACAGTAAAAGTAGTCTCTCCATTTTTTATTCATGACCCCTATTACTTGACAACTTTCTCCACAGTTAGAAGTCCTTATCATCTGGGTTAGAGATGGAAACAGAGTTTAGAGGCAAGCTAAAGAGCTTTTGGTTGCTCTTCTTTGTATGCCAAAAAAAGTATTTCTGCAAGGGACTGTCAAGATGCAGACTAAGCATAAAGGGCATATTCAGACTCCTTTGACATAGACATATGTCCTGAAGGGGAAAATGAGTGCTAAATATCTTAAAGACCTGCAGTCACTATAACAGCAATCTGCTTCTGCAGTCTTACTCAACTTCTTTTAAATGTTACCATTCTGAGAAGCAATTCATTAAGAAAATCAGGTCTTTCGGTGGCTGTGGTTTTATTACTAGATGCTGCTTCATGCATCTTGGAAAACTGAAATCAGACTTGCTTGCTTTGCTCTTTCAAGCTCATTGCTGTCAAACAGCACTGAAAAATAATATAAAAAGCAAAGGGAAATAACAAAGATTTTCACATACAAAAGTGTTTTTGTCATAAAGCCTTTGTAGTAGGTTAAGTTTTGAGAAGTTCATTGCTTCTTTTGGTTATTTTTCTCTCTGTTTATTCCTTGGGCTGCTTCAGGCCTATGGAAATTCTCCACATGCTTTCTGCCTGGGGTGGACTTTTATTCACAGAATCTTAAGACAGCAGGATCAGGGCTAATTTGTGTCCTACAGTTCTTGTGAATCAGCAAAATATATCCATGAGATTGTTGATTTCCATAGTGTTACTGTTGTGTGAAGTGAACAAAAACCACTGTGGTTTTCAATGTTACAGCTGTGACACTATTGTTTCACACAAGGGGAATATGTTTCTCTCGGGTGTTTTTTCTAACAAATGTCTATGTGAAATGGCAATAGAATTTCAGCTGTTCCTAATCAGGAACTTTGTTCTTGACCCATATTTCCTAGACCCACAGAACTACTATCTTCCTCTGTTGTTGCAAGTAACAAATATTTGAAGTGTCAATTTCAAATCCTTAAAAATATAATACCTGCATCGTGACATCTCTCACTGCTAACAGTAAAACTTTTCCACTGACAGCAAGACTTACCCCTTACAGTATGATTGGTTGTCTCTATTGGTGCAGAAAGAGGCATCAGTTAATGTGGGCAGGGGAAATCAGCACCTGGTCTTCCTTTCAGGAAAGATTGGTTTTGGTTCACATAAAATTACATCTCCCAACCCTGCAAATGCTATACCATGAATATTCCTGATGATACCAAAATATACATACAAAATTACTCAAAATGTGTTTTCAGAAGTGAGCTATTTCGGCCAGCTAGGTTGAGACATCTGGTACAGTAAAAGAAGCAACAGAAAGAGGTATCTTTGTGTTTCACAACTCATATGTGCAATGCTGAGGCAACTTGTCCATTTCTCGGACGAGAGTAGGTTTGCAAGGTAGGAACACATCTCTCCGCTGTTATTTGTGAAGCATTCTCAACAAGCCATACTGTCTGAAGAGATATAAATATTCAGCTGGTGAGATTAAACTAGTAAAAGAACATTTCTGGTGAAATATTAGTTATCTGCCAAAGTATTAAAATCACACTACATACTCCTGCCATGTTAGGCAGTTCTTATCTTCCTATGCCTCCTTACCTTTTACATTTCCAGTTTCTATTTTAACAGCTACATGTAAAAATACAATAGGCATCTTGTTCTGAAATGCACTGTAATTTATATTCTTAGTGCCACTTTAAACTGCGATATCACTTAAATATATTTATCAGGAGTCTCCTTCTCTGGAGACATTGAAAATCTACCTGGAGGAGTTCTTGTGTGACTCATTCTAGCTGGTCCAGCTCTGGCAGGGGGGGTGGACTACATGATCTTTCAAGGTCCCTTCCAATCCTAAGGATTCTGTGATTCTCTAATTTCTGTAGGTACTCTTGAAATGAAGCTTATAGACTCCCATCATTTTTACTGTTCAGACCAAGCCTCCATCATTAGATTGCCGTCTTCCTCCTTCTTCTGGATCATCACATCCATTTTGTGATATTGATTCCAAACTAATTTTCTTGCAGTATGAGAAACATGTTTTCTGCAACATAACAGTTTAATAGTATGATTCCAAACTATTTTTCTTACGGTATGAGAAACATGTTTTCTACAACAAAACAATTTAATAGTGTAATCGTAGCTAACAATGTTAGTATAGTTTAGCATAGCTAACAATGTTAGCTATGTTACATATTTCAATTCCTGCACACTCAGGTTTTATAAGTAGAAAACTAAAGGGTGTAAACTTTTATGCTCCTTTTTTTCAAATTTGGCGATGAGTGGCCTGGAAGACTGTGGCCCCCACTTTTTGCTCCTGGTCAGTAAATTCACCATTTAAAGTTGTCATGTACCACCTAACATGCTTTACATTGGAAGGTTCTTTTTTTTTTATGCTAATCTTCTTATCGTAGTAATACTGCACACAGAATAGATCTTCTTTTACTTCATCTTCTGGATCATCTTAAGTAACAGTCTTGGTTATCAAGATAGCAAATCCACATGAATACCTGCTTATTCATAGAAATAGATCTGCTGATTACTAATTGTGGGAACACAAAGGAAGATTGGCAAGCAGGACTGTAAATACACTCAAGTGACCTGCAGCTGGAGTGTCGGAAATCACATATATCAACGATACTAATTGTTGCTTAGCCCTGTGTGCATGGCAAGTAGAACATTCTTGTTTAGGTTACACAGGCCTGTAATGGGCTCAGAGATACTTATCAGACATTCTCAAGATTCCTGCCTTGCTGTCGGAAGAATCAAAACACAGTGGAAAATTACATATAAAAAACAATCCCTGATTTATAGGAGAAAAGCAACAGATTCAAAGTCTTTGCTTTTCTGCTCTGCTGCTAGCAGGACCAATCTCTGCAGTGCTACATCCCCACTTATGTGCCTCTGCCTGGGTGCAGTTTCAGAGAGCCCCAAGATTGTGAGGTACTTAGAATAATTCTGCTCTTGGCATTTTATCCGTGGTTCTGTGGTTGTTCCTGCATCCTGCCTGTGTCTGCTCACATACTATTGTATTGAGTCTGACTGAGATAGCGGTAATTTTCTATAGCAGCCCTTAAAGTGTTGTGCCCTGTATTGGTAGCAAGAAATGTGTTTGATAGCACATCAGTGCTTTGGCTACTGCTCGTGCAATATTGAGACTGTCTCTCAACATTTCTTCTTCTACCTTCAACAGTAGGCTTGGGAGTGGGCAGGATCCTGGGAGGAGATATGGCCAGGAGAGCTGACCAAAGGGATCTTCAATTCGCCCTTTTTAATACAGAAAGGTAAGAGATTTTTCAAAGCAGACATAACTATGAATATGGGCTGTTTATTAGCACCAGGCCTAATTTCCACATAACACTATCTACATTATAAGAAACAGCAATCAGATGTGGAGTGGGTGTAGAATAAATTTTGCATCTATCAACAACATTTTGCTTCAGAATATAGGTCATTGGTTGTACTATTTACACGCAAACATTCCTCTCCTCTTAATTTTTTCACTCATCCCATTTAATCAGAAATACAATTACAGATTCAATTGCATCCTTGATTGTTGTTGATAGAAAACTCTAAAAAAGCCACAATACTATGTAAAACAAGGGCATGTTTTGCGCTGCAAATATTAAAGTCAAGGCAATGTAGATGCGAAATTTAGTCAGGAAAGGCTTTAAGTACAACATGGAAGTTTTATCTGGTTTGTTCTATAGTGACTCTGAACTGTACTGTACCTAAACTACTACTGTCAATTTGGTGGTTTGAAAAACATCAAATAATACATAATTTTAAAGGTTATGTCCTTTGATGGTTTTGCTTTTGATAAGAGAGGAAAAGGACACACATCTTGAAAAACATCAAATGATACATAATTTTAAAGGTTATGTCCTTTGATGGTTTTGCTTTTGATAAGAGAGGAAAAGGACACACATCTTGAAAAACATCAAATAATACATAATTTTAAAGGTTATGTCCTTTGATGGTTTTGCTTTTGATAAGAGAGGAAAAGGACACACATCTCTCCATCTAAGAACTGACAAGGACACAACTACTTACCATTCCTAATAAATAATACAAATTGGATAAATTAATTTTCTGTACATGAAACATGTGAAGACAGACAAGGGGTGGCCACCGGCTCTTTTGGCCCTTCCCTCAAGCTGCCAGGCATTTCACAGACAATATAAGTAATTCTGAACATCAAAGTATGGAAGAATGTAGTGACAAGCACATTTCCAAAATGGCTATGTTTTTCATTAAAGATCCCTGGATCCACCTCCAGATTTGGAAGAGTATTTCCTAGGAAAACCACTTTAAAAGACTGGAAAGGTACAGCTCTCATAAACCTGCTTCCAGTGTTTAAATACACAGAAGATGCAGCTTGTAGGCCACTGTACAGTTCTGGTTCACTATTCATTCCGACTACAAGAGGTACAAAAGAGTAGCTGGTGCCTTCCTGTCAGACTACACAGATTTTTGCATTGCAAAAGAATCCAGGATACTCAGGAGGATCCTCTTGGGACTCATCCAGTTGGGATGTACTCTGGTCCCAGTGAAATGCTTTTAAGGTTTTCCAAGCCAGACTTACACAGTGTCCTTCAAATCTGTAAGCTCAGGTCACTTAACTGATACCCTTCTCCAGCAATAATCACATCCACTTATTTGATGCTTGAAAGTTTTGTATCCTTTAAGCCTGTGTGTATGTCTGCATATGTGTCTGTATGTAAAACACATTTATTTTCAGGTTGATATTCAAAAGACATTAGAATCCAGTTTTACTATCAAGGTGTGTCCTTCTTTTCTGTAAGACAATAGATATATGTAGTAGTTTTGTTTGGGACAGGTTT
>WBNH01009709.1:47042-61974 GCA_013401255.1 Urocolius indicus
GACTTGTGATCTTGTGAGGGACTCAGGCTGGAGCAGTCGATACCTGGAGGATTGTTCTACTGGTGAGTGACCCACGTTGGGGCAAAGGTGTGAGCTGCTGCCCACGTGGGAGGCCCCATGCTGGAGCAGTTCACAAGGAAGGACCCATGTGGAGAAGTTCATGAGGGACTGTATCCTGTGGGGAGCAACTCCACATTGTAGCAGTGGGAAGTGTGAAGAGACCTCCCCCCAAGAAACAGTTCATCAGTAATGAACTGACTGTAACCGCTATCCTTCTTCCATGCGCTGCTGGAGGGGAAGGAAGGAGAGTCCTGGGAAGAGGGAAGAATGGAGGGAGGTGTTTTAAGATTTGATTTTATTTCTCATCTTCTTGTTCTTATAGTTTATTAATAAAACAAACCTTTTTCCCTCAAGTTGAGTCTGTTTTGCCTGTGATGCTAATTGCTGAGTGATCTCTCTGCCCTTAACTCACAAACTTCCCATATTTTTCTCTCTCTTGTCCACTTCAGGAGAGGTAGTGATATTATGACTTGGTGGATATCTGCCTAAACCACGACTGTATATCATATTCTGCTGAGCATTACAAAGATGCGTTTAAGTCAGACAATTGTTCTCCATTCCACCTTTCAATTAATGTTTTGTTCCATTCTTCCATCCCATGCTCACTACTGACCTACATTAATCAAACAATTAAAAATTATAAATATACAGAACTAAGTGGTAATTAACCGGTTTTCTGCTCCTTTCACTTTAGAGATGAGTAGCCAATTCACATTTCTTTCGCTGAATCTTAAGCAACATCGTAACACCATAAAAAATGTAAACTTCCCTGCACTTCTGTGAACATTTACACAACGAAAATCTGAAATGATTCAGGCCTGTGTGAGAATTGTCTGACTTGGTGCATTTACTGAACCCCGTTTATCACAGGATTATGATGATTTCGAAGTCAAGGAATGAAGGAGAATATAATTCCTCATGTGTAGGTGTTAATAACTGGTTGAAGATGATATTTACAAATAGTTGCAAGCTCTTAGTAGTTTAGATAACTGTGACTTAAACAAGCTTGTGCTGTGATTTTGAAATTATATACTATTGATAACAAAGTAAATAGTTATTTCAACGTGTGCAGATTAACTGCATTAGCACTGTGTCTTTAAAACATCTGTATAATTAATTGTAACAGTTCATTTCCCTCTGTATCTCACGCAACATTACCAGTTGAGGAAACATAATGCAGCTCAGAGCAGAATGAAACTGGTCCCAAGAATCATGTTGAAAAGAGCTGGTACATATGGGAAGATCTATCTTTTCACATTATCTAATGTGATTACCAACAGTGGGATGTTTACTTCTGCTAGTTCCTAGAGCCTGTTGGTGTGAACAATTTCCTACAAAGATACAGGAAAAAGGAACAGCTGTCTGCAGAGGAAAATGTATATTACATCATGACTGTATTCACAAGAGAGTCCAGTTCAGCATTTCTAGACAAGATAGTAGGTTCAAAATGGCTAATCACAGTGTAGATAAAAACTTCTCTGTCTTTTGATGTTTGCTGGTTTTTTTTTGGTTTTTTTTAATGTTGGCATCACTGACTTTACTAGAACATTGCAGTGACATTTCCCTAATATTTATAGGGATTCACAGGAAAATAGTGCTTCTGTCTGATCCATTTACCTGAGCAGTTTCCAAAAGTTCCAAAGCTGAAAACTGCCTCCACAGAGAAGGATGCTCAGCCCTGAAGCATGATTAAGACATTAAAGAACTAGAATTTTCTTAACAGATTGTAGAAAAAAAAAAAAGTATGAAGAGAACTCTGAATGTCATATAGACCAATTACCTTCAGACTTAGATGGGATTTTTCAGAGACTTATCCAGATGAGTTTTGAAAATCTCTGACAAAGGAAATTTCACACTGTGTCTGGGCAGCTCATTCCAGGGCCTGACTCCTTGCATCAGAGTCAACTTGTTCTTCACATCCAGACAGAATTTTTATGGCTGTAATTTATGACTGCTACCTTCTGTCCTTTTGCTGTGCACTTTTGAGAAATGTTTGGCTGGGTACAACTGCAGTATGCTCACTCGTTTTGAAGAAAATTGATTACTAGGGTGTAAAGCACAAGTTTAGATGTCATGTAATTA
The DNA here is from genome assembly GCA_013401255.1 of Urocolius indicus. NCBI lineage: Eukaryota > Metazoa > Chordata > Aves > Coliiformes > Coliidae > Urocolius > Urocolius indicus. The sequence continues at coordinate 49,185 of WBNH01009709.1, forward strand.
AAACACACACATACAGATGTGATGAGAGAAATGGAAGGGAAAAAAAAAAAGAGACCACAACAGTGAAAGAAAATATGTGCCCTGTAAATCATGTTGAATTCACCTCATTTGCCAAAAGTGACACTTCATAATATAAACACATATCCCACACACATCTCACGTATTTTGCATTTCTGTTACAATCAGCTAAAGCAAAGTTTCAAGCTGGCTACATTGCAATAGTCATATATTGGTACAAAGAATTTGACAACTCGTCACAGGCCTTACCTAAATAAAGTACATAAATATCTTGTGGACAGATTATATGATCTGTCTCTAGTGAAACGACAGTCCCTTTTTAACATTGTTGTTGATCATACAAGTTTTAGTAATTATAATGCTAGAAAATGCATTTGTGTTTCAGCAGCACTTTCACAGCAATTCAGACTTAATAGAGGAGCCTTAAGAGAGCTGTGTACCAGTCAAACAAAGGAAGAGATACCTTCATAAAAGAAGTCTATAATTTATTAATTTATAGCCTTGTTTCGTCTTACGTTCTTCCAGTTTTCAATGTTTCCTTTGCTACACAGATCTCTATACCGTTGTACTTTCACTGTCAGTCTGGATGCTCTGTGAAGACGCACTCAGAGTGCACACTGATCTTGCTACATGGCTAAGGCATGCTACCTGTCTCCTCTGATTCATTAGTTTTCTATAGAAGAAAGAAAGATTTCTTTTCTACCCACCTGCTGGAAAAGATACCTTTGGATTCTCTGGAACCACAGGCAGAAATCTGCAAGGATAGCTTTTTGCTACGGTCAGTATACAAGAATTATGCCTTAAAGCTTAAGATATTCAGATATTATCCTGTTGAAAAGACTGATAATTTCCACAGCAATTAAGATTTCACTGCACGGTAAGCTTTTTTTGTGGGTTAATTCTAAATGTCTCCTAACAGAAGGGTCTTATAATTAATTTTGCTTTTCTAAGGAAAACAAATCCACCCTGGATCAAAAATTAATAGGAACAAATTGTCTCAGAATTTTACATTTTTCTTTCTGCAGTACCTTTGCTTGGAGGCTAGCTAATCTTCACTTTATTTGATTCATTTAAAAGTCACACCAGAACTGTGTAAGGCAACTTTCCTATATATTACAACATTGATTTCATTTCCATCATATGTTATTTATTCTTCTTAATGATCACCTGATTTCAGATTATATATTTTCACAGGGAGATGGGAGGGGGTATGGCTAGGATAGCTGACCTGATATAGCCAAAGGAGATATTCAACATCATATGACATCATGCCCAGTATGTAAACAGGGGAAGTTGGCTGGAGTCAACTTGGGGGAGGAGGGACCTGGCTCAGAGTGGGCTGTGCAGCGGCTTCTCAGTGGTGAACAACTGCATTGGGCATCACTTTCTTCACATATACTTTTATTACTATTATTGTTGAAATGTTATTGGTTGAAGATTAATTTTGTTAGAATCAAGTTGCAGGGTTAATCTTGTAACAATGTGTCATTGTGTATGTCTGTAAAAAAAAAGCAGGAACTTAGAATGAACGATCAGCAGTTGTGTTAGGAAATCACAACCAATTGCTTAGGTCTGCCAAAAGCAAGAAGAGAACAGGTAAAAGGAAATCCTGGTGGGGGAGATCATGACCACTAACCCACAGACCATCAACTCCAAATATACCACCGACTCTAAACACATCACTGACTCCAAATACATCACAGACTCAATCTGTCTTCCAGTTCTCCTCCCTATCCTACCCGGGGCTAGTGGGGAGCAGGGAGTGAGCAAGTTGCTGCATCATGCTTAGCTGGCAGCTGGACTTAAACCACAGCAAAAAGAGTTAAAATAAAACTTTAACCAAAAAAATTAAAGCAAAATTCTAATTCTGCTTAGACAGGAATATGTTTTGCTCAATAAAATACTCCATGAAAATCCTTCAGGTTTATTTAAAACACCACGGTTTTACAGCCATCTTTGTTTTACTGTCTGCAGTGTGTAGGAAATAGCATTGAAGCGTAAACCAATAGCTCTGTGTCACAAGACATACACATAGATTAGGAATGCATGTTAGACCTGAAACATAAGCAATCTGCTTTCTTGAATTGATACCTAAATGCTAGATGTGTTTCTCCTTCAAGTTAAGAAAGAAGGAAAAGATTTAACATGCAGGTGCTGAGAATATCTGTAAGAGAATGAAGTCAATTCATGTCAAGACTTAAAATGTGACCTTTATATTGCATATTAACAGTGTATTAGAAATACAGGTTGTCTGGCTTTGTGTTGGCTCTCAACTATGGAAGAGTCTACAGGCTGCCCACTCCAATGGTGTTATTAAACATAAATAGACTGTGAAGATCTATTTTTAAACTGTACATTACAGAATTTCATTACATGAACAGTCAATATGTGTGGTAGTTACGTCTTGCAAAAGAAGTCTGCAGAATAGTCTTCATCTAAGCACTAATGCCAACAAGAATGTTCAGTCACAGTAACCCAATGGGTTTTTATATACAAAGTAATTTATGTTACTGCATCTACCAGAGTAATGGGGCGTTGGAGAAGAAACCAACACAGATGAACTTCATATTCTTTTGAGAAATCGAACAGAAAAGGTACAGGTCAAGCTAAGAACACCTAGTCTAAATTTAACTGAATTGTACTAATCAACATAATAAATAGAGAAAAATCTGCTCTGCACCAAGGGTCTGACAAATGTTAAAAAGGGAGAGAGCAAAAGTGAGCGCTAGTAATAAATACCTGCGGTGAAATTTCAGATCATGTATATATTTGATTATATAAATTAATCAAATTCCAGTATTTCTATTTAATTTAAGGATATTTAGTCTCTCTGTGTTTTTGAAAGTGTTTTTTTTTATCTCCTCAGAAGAAAAAGGACAGTTATTTTGTGAAAAATACACTACTAAATAGGCATTTCCATTTTTCATTGATTAGTTCAATGCTGATGAGTGGTGTTTATTCAGTTTAACATACACTGCTCCCACAAAGATGTATGATGGTTGAAATGGAGTATATTATATTCTATTAAGTGCACATATGCAATTACTATATTTTGATGGTTCGTATTTTGAGATAGTTCTGCAGATTTGCAGGTAACTCTCCTACCCATTGTTCCATTACAATCTGATGCGTATGCTGTATGTTCTCCTGGAAGCTTGGCCCTTATGAGTCTCATTAGGCTGTGGGGAAATGGGGTTTGTGCAACATCCAAACCTTCTTTCAAATGTATAATTTCAGAATTTTCAAAACATAGTGGTATAGAATAACTTAATGAGTTGCCGCTTCATATTGTATTAATACTCTTTAGATGGGCGTCTAGTTTCTTTTTTTTGTCCTTTTCCTAGCTTCTGAGACTCTCAAACTGTAGATTCTCTGTGTTGCCTTTATTTTATTAATTAATAAATAATTTATTATTATTAATTCATTTTATGATTGTGTTGCAAGTGTGGCTGTATATAACTTAGGTATTTATATAAGTATATGTTTTAGAAGGTTGCTGGTTTTATGAAGGCAAATGTGTTTAGGTGCACCTACTAGTGTACAGGTTGCAACTGTGTTCACCATCTACTAGAGGCTTACTGGATAAATAACAGTATAAAAGCATCCTAGTTTACATCCTTAGACCATGACTGCTGAGATGACTAAAATACAGTATCTCATTCTACCAAGTCATGTACATATTCTATCTTCAGTATCAGCACAGAACAGAGTAAATCTTTTCACGCCAGCTGTGCAAAAGAACTAGCAAATATGTCCAAATTGGAAACACCGTGTCTGTAATTGAAGCAGAAAAAAAGTAATGAAGACACTATGCATAAAAAGTGAATGCACAACAAATGAAAATAATAAATACAAAGTATAAGTTATGGAAATACTATGGAAAATTAAAATATAATGAGGCATTATGCTCATTATGTAACTTTAAAATAGCCTATAATATTTGTTAATTAATTCAACATTACTGAAAGCAAAACCACACAAGATTATCCACACAGTATTTTCCACTTTGTATGGAAACCCCTACCATTCTATGATTCTATGAAATAAACTTGGCTTCCTTAAAAAAAAATAAAACAGCATTCAATATTTTTTTTTCTCTCAGTACTAAATCTTTGAAAGAACAGAAATTTCCTGTCTTCTTTGCAAGTTATTAATAATTTGGGATGCCATTACTTTTTTTCCAAGACTTCTCACAGTGGGGTCTCTTTCTTGTTGTGTACGTTTTAATAACGTTCATTGGTTCCCCTAGAACACTTTAAACTACTTCACACTGCCAATACATGTGCCTCAAATACTTCTGTATCTCCTTTACAGCAAATATTTTCAGGATGGAAATTAAAATAATGTATTTGCAAATCAAGCTACTCATCAAGCTTCTCACATTTTGAAGTCTATATAAGCGAAATAATGAAGAATAGTGTGTTTTGGAGTATGTATCTTCCTTGCCTGTCAAAGAAATGTCTTCTGTGGACATGAAGATTATCAAGGGAGAGAAAATGCAGTATTTTGTCTACCAAAAGGCTGTTTCCCTGCATGTGTATGTCTCTGTGTGTGTGTGTGTGTATGCGTATAAGGGATGAAAGATACAAAACTGGGAGGAGAAATGTTTAAATTTCTGCAATAGTAGTATGGTAAAATTCATATTCTCTCTTTCTGTGACCAAAATATGTCTGTGAAGAAGGGTCTCATCTTACATGACAGAAACTCTAACAGAATGTCAGGTTACTATCCATGACTCTTATCTCTAAGCACATTTATTAGACTCTTCTTCCCCTTCAGGACTTTATCATTCCTTGACACACAGTAATAGATCATTTACTTACAAAAGTGATGTAACTACACTGGTAAAACTGAAGACTTTTGTTGATAGGAAGAAAAATGTAATAATGAACTGACACTGAGCTATGAGGGGAAAAAAAAAAAAAAAGAAGAATTAATTTTGCTGCAGAAACTTCCCCATCAAACCTCTAAAACCTCAGTTAGGTTTCTGATGTTGCTCAAACTGGGTAAACTGAAGTATTGATTTATTTTAACATAGTTTTAAATTTATTTTTAACACATTTTTCCAAATGATGGAGGACGGTGGAAAGGACTCTCTTCTTTAAAATGTTACATAAAATAAGATAAAGCATTCAGTTACAACAATAAGCTTATGACACTCTTATTTCTAAGTGGCAAAGAGCACAAGCAAGGTAATGCACCTAATCATTGCTACAGGAGAACAGCAGTAGTGATTAAGAAAGATACATCACCAATTGCCCTATTGATACATTATTATCGTGCAGACCCACAGTTGGTGGGAAGCCTCAGGTGCAGCAAAGATTTGGAGAACCGGTTCTGGCCATTGGGAAGTCCTGCATGGTGCATCCACCCACAGGTGAGATCTCCAAAGAGTTGCTGCATGGTGATCCAGCTTTATAGTCAAAACTCTGCAAGTCAAGATGATTTGCATTTTTCTTTGTGTGGAAACATCTGTCATGTCACCCTCTAACCTGGAACCCACCCAAGTCTGGCCAGGACGTAAGAAAGGAACCCAAAAGAGTATTTTAGTCTTTGTGGTTTATAACTTTGTATTTCTCTGTGTATTTCTCATCAGTATTTGCTGATGGCTGCTAAAAAGTTGCTACTATCAGCAAATACAATTCTGCAGGGTCTGTCTAGAGGTCAGCTATTGTCTTGGGCCTGTTACCCAGGCCTTGTCATATCAATGTTTCAATTCTAAGCAGACTTATTGTAAGCCTGCTCCTAGAAGTTAAATATAGTGATCAGAGTTCACTTCTATGTCAGCAGAAGGTAGAAATATCTGATAGACCTTGACTTTTTGTATAGTAATATTTCAGCATTTTCCTTAAAAGCTGAGATTTACTCATTGCTTTCTGATGTATGCAAAAATTTCCTCATTTTAAAGAGGGCAAAATTTAATACGTGGTGGGTTAGGCCTGGCAGGGTGCCAGGTGCTCACCCAGTCATAATATTACTTCCTCTTCTAAACCTGGATAGGGGAGAGAAAAAAAAACCATAATGCACAGTTTGTGAGATAAGGAGAGGGAGATCACTCAGCAATTAACATCACAGGCAAAACAGACTCAACTTGGGGAGAAAAAGGTTTGTTTTGTTAATAAACTATAAGAACAAGGAGATGAGAAATAAAACCAAATCTTAAAACATCAACACCTCCCTCTACCTCTTCCTCTTCCCTGGACTCTTCTTTCTTCCCCTCCAGCAGCGCAGAGGATGGGGGATCGNTGCCTGAGGAGATGTTTTCACATTCTCACTCCCTGATGCTGCTGCAGTTTAGCAATTGCCCAGCAACTTTTGCCCTTCTTAAATATGTCATTCAGAGGCGTTACCTCCATCACTAATTGGCCAGGCCTGTGTCAGCTGCAGGGCTCATCTTAGAATTGACTGGCATTAGCCCTATCAGTCTCAGTGGAAGCTTCTGTCAGATCTTTGTTTAAAGAAGCCACCCCTGTAGCCCTCTGGCTACCTAGAACCTTACCCAGGCAAAACTACTACAAATATAGATAACCCTAATTGGAAGCTTACTGTAAGTTTATGTGCAGCAGTCTTTTCTTTTTAAACATTGGTAAAGACAATTTGCCTGATATTATTAATTAGGGTAAGTTGCATCTTGATATCAGACTATGACAGCCTCCAATCAAACTCTTCTCAAATTTTAAGGTACAAGAAGCCAGATGAATACTCTTTTATGGTCATCTTCATTCACTGAAGTTTCTTTGTCTTACAGAAGAAGTTGTCATGTCACATCATAGTTGACAAACTCTAAATGAAGACTTGCCAGCCTAATGGAAGCTAAAAGCTAGGAGCATCAAGGACAGCCCACCAAGTCCATCAAGATCATGTAAAGAACTTGGAAGCAGTGTGGGTTTTTTTTTTTTCAGTAGGGGCTTCTCACTCTCTTTTTTTGTTTTCCTGTTACATAAATGCCACAGAGGGCACTATTTAAAATAGATCCTTCTGAAGGAACTACTCCTTCTCTCTCAAGAAATAATGATGTCTCTTCTCCACAAAGAAAGATAATTTAGGAAAAAACAGTCTTTGGGTTTGCTTTTGTCAATATCTGAGAGTCTCAATTACTTCTAAAGACTTTGCGTTATCACATGAAATGCTAGTTACCTGTTAGGTTAAATGCACACTCTTGGGCTTCTCTGCAAGAACACAACTACCTACACTTCCTCAGATAACCTGAATGAACATCATTTATGGGTAGTGTATTGCAGAACTCCAAGCTTCTGCACTGACTCAAACAGTCAGGCTGAAGCAGGTCAGATCCAAAGCTGCAAGGGTTAAACTGTTAGGTTTGCCCTGTCATGCCTACAGGCCAGTCTGGTAAGAGCTGTTAGCAATTCAGAAAAAGGAACAAATGGCCTTGATGAGCAGTCAATCTCAAATGCTTCTCAATAAAGTGAACAATGTCCCATGTCAGTTAAAGGATCATCACACCTGTGATGGGTTTGAGATGGAGGAATGCATGATCATGCATTTCTCCTTCCAGGCATGCAAATGCAGTCTCTTTCTGTGGACAATTCCCAGTATTAACAGAGTATGTGTTGTTAACTCTTGAAACAGCGGTTAGCACTGGATCCTGCTCTGGGAGCATTTTCCAAGGTAGTGGGTCTCTGGAATCTCCTTCTGTTCCCAGAAGGAGATATGTGCAACTGCCCTGAGCATCCATGGATTAACAGTGAAGTTTCCCTTCTAAGTTGCCCTCCCTTGCAATAGCATAAAGGAATTACACTGTACGTGCCAAAGATATGCCTCCAGAAACTACTTTTCATTTATTTCACATTTAGTCTGATGATTTTGGGAACAAGAAGACAAAACCTGTTTGGACTCAAAAATATTTCATTCAAGAAGATCATTTCTGTTTTGTGGCAAATAAATCAAGACACAAGCTCTGAGAAGAAATTGGAAGGCTTGTTGGTGACTGTCGTACTGCAAGCACCAGCAGTACACATTTTGCTCAAGCTCTCCCGATGGTCAGCAGCAACTGAAGTCTGAAGAAGAGAGCACCTGGAATTGGTTGTTACAGAAAGCAATGTAATTGTAATGAACGTAATTGTCATTACAATGTACTTGTAATTCACCTTTAGTGTTTGTGTATGGGAAATGCACAAAACAAACCTGGCTATAGAGGTTGATAAGGAGGAAAAGAATGTTGTCAATCTCTGTAACTTCAGGACTAAACAAAGGATATACCCTTGGAGTACTGGCTATTTAAAAGCAACAGATCCCATCTTTGTTGTCTGTGAAGCATACATTAGTCATTGGGAATTGGCAACATTGAAAGACAGTAAAACCAAAGTTAGTGCCATTTGGACTCTGTTATACAGGTTATATCACGCACAGAATCTCCCAAGAGAAAAATCTGAGGAGGTAAAGGACTTAGAAAAAGAAAGAAATTTAAGGAGAATTAAATCCCCCAATCAATTAAACAAAATATTGCCTTAATCAGAAGAGAAGATCTTAGACTTTGTATACAAGCTAACCAACTAGAGTTAGATGTTGGAAAAGTGCAAGATTGGAAACTGGAAGGTTTATAAAATGATCTAGAAAGAGATATAACAGCAGCTCAGTTTCTAGCAGAGCAACATAGACATCCAATCAACGCATCAGTGATGCATTGATCCAATCCCATCATTGAAAATCTAACAGAAAACTTCTTTTTTTTTTTTTTTTTGCAAGATGGGTTAATAGCTGTTGTGAGGACAGCAGAAATTCCTGTTATTTTCCTAATCCCTGAACCTTCTTGGCCAAGAATTTATTCTGAACCTTAGGTAACTTCTCCCAGTGACACATCACCAGGAGCTCATTCCAGGCCCAGCTGGATGGTTTCCATCCCATTATTCCTATAATGACCTGGAAGGTTGAAAAGACAGGAAACAGAGGAACAAGTGTTCAGAGAGAAGTAAGGGAAACAGTCCAAAGGAAGTTCCAAGAAGCTAAATCCATTGTATACTACTTGGTTCTTTAGATAGAAATACTTTAACTGACTTGCATACTCCAGTACAAATGATGTATGAGGCAGGATTCCACAAGCCAGCTGTTCATGGAAGTCTGTCTAATATGGATGCACATATGTTTAAGGGAGATTTAAGCATTTTAGCCAATGCAAACACAAACCTTTAACAAGTAGATAAGAGGCTTTAGCTCAGATTTCTTCCCAGGGAGGAGTCTGGTAAGGGGATGTTTTTCCAAACAGGGGCATGATGGTGGGCTGTGAGTTAAGCAGATCAGACTTGGAAGCTTGAGTTGGACTATAGAGCTTTGAATGCTCATTCAACCTCAGAAGTATTTGTGATTACTAAATACAAGGAAGTTGTACCAGGGTCATGTTTGATACAGTGTGGCAAATGTGGTCAATGCTTGTTTTCCATCCCACTCAATCCAGCTTGCTGGTACAAATTTGCTTTTCCCATTTCAGTAACTCACTTCACCTTCACTTGCACCCCCAAGGTGACCACTCTTTCCCCAGTATTTATCACACACATGTATTCTGTATGCCAGAAAAAAATTATAACCAGAGTCCGTCATGCGTATGATCTTAAGTGGGCGACATCTTAATCCGTTCACCCACCAAGAAGGAGAAAAAAAGAACTCATAGAAGAAGCACTGCCTTTGTTAATTGAAACAGAACTTAAACCCAGCAGGTGAAAGGCTCAGTTCAAAACTAAGCCAAATATTTAGAGATATCTCTGGCTAAGAACAGGTCCATTGCTGTGTGTTCAGAATGCAAACTCTGTAATCCAGCCCCAAACAATGATCATTCACTATGGTGATTTTTAGGCTTGATTAAGCTTCCCGAAGATGTTATCAGATCCTTTATTAAAAAAAAATCACAAGTCTCTATATTGGCAGCACAAGGAAAAAAAAATGTAAATGGATGTGAGGAAAGCAACAGAACGAAGCACTCTGAAAGATTTACAAAGGGCCACTGCATTAGCCCTCTCAAACCTTTCTCCTTCCTTTTATTTTCAGTTATCTGGTTCCCTTAAAAGCACTCACCTTTCAGACCTTTGGATGTGAGCGAAGTTCAGTTCAGCTTGTGTGAAAAGGTTTGTCCCAGTGTGGAGCCTGAAGCATTTGTATTACGAAATTGTAAGGTCCAAAGGGATTATGCAATCTGCACACCTGTCTCTAACACAATTTCAAGTAAAATCAAGGACAGTTGAGTTAGCAACCCCTGGATTTCACAGTGGACCCCATTGAGTACAGTTATTAACCCAATACTGACACATCCACCAGTAAATCATGTCCCAAAGCACCACATCTTTTAAATATCTCCAGGGACAGTGACTCAGAAGCTTCCCTGAACAGTCTGTTCTAATGCTTGACAAATCTTTTGGTGAAGAAATTTTTCCTAAAGTTAATATAAATCCCTGATGCGACTTCAGGCCCCTCACTTGGTTACCTGGTAAAAGAAAACACCACCTGCTAGATGGACTAATCCAGAGCATTCAGACCCAAATCTAAGTTTAAAAGAGGCTGAAAGGTCTAGGTACGTCCTAACAGAGAAGTCTTGTTTCCTATGCATGCTGCAGAATTAAGTTCTTGCTAATAAGCTTTGTCAGGCTACCAAAAAGTGGGAAACTTCAATGCCTGCCATGCCTTTTCTTTTGACCAACTGGGTACCAGATATTAAGACATCAGTAAAAGTCTTTCAAGGTTAGAAAATATGAAATATTATTACTAGTTCATGCTTACAGTATGTAATACCTTGAATTGGGGAAAATAACATACCTACCGCTATAGCCCATATGCAAGCTCAGAATGTATCACAGATCATTGCCATGATGAAACATGCCAGAATGGGTAACATTCTGATAAAGGTAAACATCATTGATCAAATCTACAGTAATCATGAACAAGACTTCTCTAATAAGAAGCAGCAAATTGTTTAGTGCTACTTATCATCTAGGCTTAAATCAACCATGGTTATTCAAAAGCATAATTTCAGATGCTGCCAGACATTACGTGAATGCCTATCCTGTGATCTGCTTAGGCTTGCAAGCAAAGTAAGATTTAGTATATGTTCCAAGGAGTTGAACCACTATGATGCTGAGAAAGAAGTAGCTGTAAAACTGAATGTCGAAGGCTGTCACAAACATGACTCTGGAAGTTCATGCTTGAATGATGTAGCAAGCTGATGGACTCAAATTTCACAACATTGTATCATTTCTTCATCGGAATGTCTACAGATGGTTTTACTGCTTTCTTTCCTGTGATAAAGAACTTTACGGTTTCATCTGAAAATTTCTGGTACGGCTTTCTGAATTTCCTCATGTTTAACTACATTTAGATTGTGTATGTCATATTAAATGCTCTCTGTGACAGTTAAAAAGCTTGTTCCTTCTCTTCTAGGTGTCCAGAGTTTTAACACTAATGGTTCAGAAGACGACATGTGTGAAATGTGTTCCCTTAATTCGTGTCAATGTGGAACAATGAATACGGATGGTAATTCTTTGTAGCTTTATTTGTTCTTGTGTAACTTTTTCTTGCTTTTCGTAGCTTGACAGGAGTTTTGGTAAGACTAACTTGAATCAGGCTTTGATGAGGAAGGTGTTTCTGCTTCTTGTAACAGCAGCTTGGCAGATGTTTTGGTAACATCAGCTCGGACCAGCTTTGCAGAGATGTACATACGGAGGTCGCCTGGGGGACACTGTGAGCAAGACTACTAACTTCCTCCAAGGACCACCTAAAGAGGGTAAGACCCCCAAGATGGAACAAAGCATGTGCAAGAAGGAGACAACCCCTTCCCAGAAGTGATTAACATTTCCCAGCAATGATTAAACATTTTCCAGCCCCTTTGAAGAAAAGTTATGAATACGTGTAATGCCTATCCTATTTAATGCGAACTCGGGATGTGACGGGTGTGCGTCTTGATAGAGCAGAGGCTCTCGGTGCACCCAACGCTGTTTGCTTGCTCTTATTTGCTTAATAGATTCCAAAAATTTAATTGGAATCCTGTTTGGGGAGACGTCATTTATCACAACATGCATCTATGGTCTGGCAATTGTTGAAGAACAGCCTCGACTTCCTGATTTTCCACAAACTGCCCTCTCAGGTATTTGGAACACCTAGAACAGTCCATCTGAAGAGAATGTGTAAAGAACAAGTAACCTGTGTTTTTGTTCATCTGTGATTTCTGAAGTGTTCCTCCACACCCTTTTTTTGTTTCCCCATTCCAGAGACCACAAGAGTCCATTTTAAAAGGACTCCTGCAAGTTATGAAGGAACTATTCCTTCTTCATCCCACTTACAACGCCTCCTTTGTCACAATTTAGTAGAAAAACCGTCTTTTGCTTTTCTTTCGGAGATCGTGCTACAATTGCTTCTATTAATTACACTCTCCCCAGTCAGGTAGGCAAAACGCTCGTCAGTCCCCGCGTGCCTACACAGCCACGAACTCCCCTGTGCAAACCTAGGCACCAGCACCTCCCGAGATCACCCGAACACCGTTTACGGGTTGGAAGACGAGCAGGTACAGCACAGAAAACCCTTGGGGCCCGCCGGGCCCCAGGAAAGCACGCGAGGCTGCCAGCCGTAGCCCCGGGCCACAGACGGGCCGCGGCCTCCGGGGCTGCCCGGGGAGGAGCCGCCGCTGGTGAGCGGCGCACGAGGAGCGTAAGGCGGCGCCGGGCGCGCTGCGGCGAGCCAGCCAGCCAGCGAGCGGGCGGGCGGGGCGAGGGCCACCCGCCGCCTCAGGGCCGCACGGGCCGTGCTCAGCGGCGGCCCCGCAGCCGGCCGCGCG
>WBNH01009710.1:1457-18414 GCA_013401255.1 Urocolius indicus
CCCTGCCCGGGGCCCTGCCCGGGCAGCGGCGGGGCCTCATGGGCCGGCGGGGGTAGCGCCGGGCGGGGTGCGCGTCCCCCGCTCCGCTCCGCGCCGCCATGTACACCTTCGTGGTGCGGGACGAGGGCAGCAGCGTGTACGCCGAGGTGAGCCGGCTGCTGCTGGCCAGCGGGCAGTGGCGGCGCCTCCGCAGGGACAACCCGCGCTTCAACCTGATGCTGGGCGAGAGGAACCGGCTCCCGTTCGGCAGGCTGGGTAAGGGTACCGCCGGCCCTTCTCCCGCCGGCGGCAGGGTCCCGTCCGCCCTCCCCTCCCCCCCCACACACACACACGGCCGTGCCCCGAGCGGACGCGGTGCCCTGCGGCGGCTCCGCTCAGCCCTGCCGTCACCCCGGCAGACGCGCTGCGGGCGGGCCGTGCCCGGCGGGATCCCCCCGCAGCTTGGAGGGGACGGACCCAGCGCCTGTCGCGACTGGCAGCCACGGCTGCCCAGCGCGGGGACCCGGCGGCGCCCAGAACAAAGGGAGGGGACCGTGGCGGGGTGGGCAGCTGTCTCCGTGCAGCCTTTTCCCGGCCCCCGGCGGGGCTCTCTGCACGAACCGACACCGGGAGCGGCTGCCACCGGCCGGGGCTCAAAGGTTTCACCAGTGACACCCCACCCCTCCCCCCCAAAAGCACGCAGCCGAGCTTGGGGGCTGCACTGCGGCACGGCGGAGGGGTGGGGCGGAGTGGAGGGCACCCGGGAACCCCTCTCTCGCAGGTCCTGTCCCCCCCAGCTGCAGCCCCTACCTCCCCGTCCTCCTGCTTTGTCCCACAGCAACAACGCTCTGGGCCCTTTTCACCACTGTAGAGGACTTGGGTCACCCAGTGTGAGTGTGTGGGGAACGTGGTGGTACCAGTGGCATCCCCTTGCGTGGCGCGGGGCAGCAACGTCGCAGTGCTGAGCTTAATGTTGTGGAAGTGTTTTGGTGGTTTGGGATAGATGGAAGAGTGGGTCTGAGCCAGGCACGCTCAGACCCTTGCCCTGGAGCCAAGGCCAGTGGGGATGTGCTTCTGCGGAGGCTTGGTGGGAGATGACAGCATGCCTAGTCCTCTATACATATGGCCCTTCTGTATGTGTAGGGCCGCCCCACCAACCACTTCTTTCCCAGATGTCTGACCCCCTCTACCATGCTGCCATGACACAGGACCCCAGGAGTCCTCTGCCCCGTGAGTGGGGAAGAGCCCAAGAGCAAGGAGGGAGAGTGCCACACACCGCCCATGAGTGGGGAGAGCCCAGCCAGGCACTGCCAGCGTTATAGGGCGCGGCAGGGAGCAGAGATGCACTGTCATTGCCCATGGCTGGGGGTGAGCTGGCAGGAGCTGCAAGGCTTGCAGGTCTCCAAGGCAAGTAGGGCTCCATGCACAGTGCCAGCTGCTGTGCTGGCTCTTGTCACCAGGTCTGACAGAGCAGGTTTGGGATGAGGACAATGCAAACCCCAGCAGAGCACCATGTTTCCCTCCTGCAGTCTCCCGTCTGCTGGCAGGACCCTCCTGGCCTCCCTCTCTGCTATTGGCTCTGGTTTCTTCCTTCCTGGGGTGATTTTGCAGTACTGCTTCAAGCTGAAGAAACATCAGAGCAGGAGGAGCCCCCTCACCCCAGCAGCTCAGGAGCAAGACAGCTTTTGCAGTTGAGACCCAGCACTGACTTCCCTTTCAGATTTGCAAGTCACCAACTCCAGCACCTCTTCCCTTGTTTCCACGTAGGTTTGTGAGTGGAAAGTTGCCATCACATGGCAATGCCATCTAGTTACTTCCCAGCATCTGCAGCAGCCAGGGAAACACCGGCACAGGCTTAAGCAATGAGGACTGTCACACACACACACACACACACACACGAGACCCATGCTGGCCTGTGAACACGGGGCTTCATTGCAGAATGAGTGCAGTTCTTTGTTGTGAATGGGCCTGCACATCACATCCCACCATGGTGGGATGTGCACATCACATCCTCATGGTGGGCTTGTGGCCACCTCTTCCTATTCCCTTCCATCTTTGAAAGGAGCCCTGAGGTGATGGAAGGGTTTCAGCAAGCCCTTCAGCCTGTGTTGTCACGGGATGCCTGAAAATTCAAACAATTTCTCACACAAAACTCATCTATGACCTGTGGAATGGGACCATGCTTTGGCATTGGCTTCTATCCTCCAGTAGCAGGAGCTGGTTGCCTGAAATCAGTAGATTCAGACCAAAAATAATGTGGTTATTTTGGTACATCTTCCAAAAAGCTGTATTTTATCCGGTCCATCTTTGTAAAGCTGTTCTCCTGAGCAACTGTTGCATCCAAGCTGGCTTGGTTTGGTTTTCCTAAAGGTTCTACTCAGTGGAAGCAGACATTAATTCAGGGAGCTGTAGGTAATTTTGTTACTGAGATCACTTGACTTTGGAGAGTGGTAGAAGGGAGTCTCTGCATGCACTGCCGCATCTGTCCAGCTGCAGGAGTTTCTGTTTGCACTAATGGGAGGGAAAGGCGAAAGAGGCTGCAGAGGTCTCATGGAGCAGAGGATGCTGGACTAAGGGATTATCATCAGTTTGATTGGGGCTTAGGCAGCTTTGTAACCCTGCTAAGTGCATGGCACAGACCTCACAACAGATGCCTGAGAACCTGTTTCCCTTCCCATCTCATGATCCCTCCTTGCTGACTCCCAGACTCCATGGAGATGCTGAGGAAGCCAAGGAGGATGTGTCTCCCCTGACCTGCAGCAGTGGCTTCAAAGCAGATTTCTGCCACTTACATCCTTCTCCTTTCACCAGCCCCATTTCTCCATCACTGGTGACAGGAAGGATTGACCACTCTGGGGCAGAACCCATCCAGGGTGGTGGAGTCTCCTTCTGGACCTTGATTCCTCCAGGAACCCAGCAAAACCAATAAACTGGAAACAGAAGGAAATTTATCTTTAGTAAAGGAGTGCCTGGCAGTGCTGGCTGCATACTGTGGTGCCTGAAGTTCCATATCTTTTCTGGAAGATGGTTATTGGGCTATCTTGTATTTAAAGACTTGTGGATAAAATAATGAGGTCGGGGCCATGGCTTTGGGGTTGAAATAGATATTCACTCTCCAATCTCCCAGTTGCCTGGTCTTTAGGGTAATGTTTGCTCCTGGCCTTTTTTCCTAGGCAAACACCAAGAAGGATACCTAAAACTCAAAATCCCTTTTCAGGATGTAAACTGGTCCCACAAGTATGCTTTTTGGAAAAGAGTATGTGAAAGATGAAAGTAACTACTGTGCTTGGGGGATTCCCCTAATCCTAGGTCATATCAAAGCAAAGCAGTTTTCCATCATGTTTTCCCATTGATGCTCCTCTCAGTTGTTGTCACCAGTGAGCCAGGAATTGCCCCAGGCATCACTTGTCTCTTGCACGTCCATGTTTGGGTGCACCGGCTGCATGGTGTTGCCCAAATTTGTGTTACCCTTTGGACAACTGCCTTCGTGTCCGCCCCTGAGAGCTTCCAGCTGAGCACAAGTGCTTGTGTAGTGTGAGGAGGTGAAGGAAAGCAGGCTGTGGTGTGAAGTGCGGTATTGGTAAGGAGGTGCCCGTCTATTTGGCACTTCTTGGCACTTGTAGGGCCACAGCTGGATACTGGGACAGCTTTGGAACGTTTCAGTACAAGAAGGGCAAACACTCTGGAGTGTTTTCCAGCAGGGGCTGTCAGAACAGAAAGGGAGACACAGGGCAGCAGTCAAGCACTGAGACAAGAACCTGCAGAAGCAGTAAGATCTTCATCCTTAGAGCTACTCAGATTTTGACTGAACAAAAGGTTGGAGCAGAGATCCCTTTCCCACTCCAGCTATCCAAGGGTGCTTGCTGCAGGCTGCCAGAGGGAAGCAATTCTCAGCATCTCTTAATGTTTGCCAGTGTTTCCTGGTATCAGGTCTGACAGGGAATCCTGGTGAACGTGACAAAGAAAGAAGGCCCTTTCCTAAACTGTGGTCTTTGTGTCATGGTGTGCTTCCCTGCATCCTCCTACTTCATTGAAGAGTGACTGAAATTTTGGCTTTTAAAAACTACAGTAAGAAAATGGAGAACATTTTTGGGTGGTGCTGCCTGTTCCCACTGCAAATTAGGAAATGATTAATTTCCTTTGTAAAATGGAAGTGACAGGTTCAAAACAGACTTGGGTAAAAGCATGTTTTTTTCATAACTGAAGGAAAGAAACCACAGGAGCCACTACCAGCTTAAAGCCTGTTTCTTTGATGCAGGGCAAGGAAATGCCCTCTTTTATCTTCCCTATTTCACAAGTCCTTTTCACTGTGTTTTTCCTTCAGTAACTGAGAAGTTTGTCTGACCTCTGTGTTCTCCCTGTTTAGGCCACGAACCCGGACTCATGCAGCTGGTGAATTACTACAGGGGAGCAGACAAGCTGTGCCGCAAAGCATCTCTGGTGAAGTAAGAAATCCACTGAAATGTGACATGGGATTGGCAGAGATCTTCTAACCTTTGTCACAGGTTGAACCTGTTCAGAGAGTATTTCACAGAGCAGCTGGAAGTGTCCTAGCATGTGCTGTCTTCAGACTCCCGTGCCTCATCTCTTAGAGTTATTTGTGTGCACAAAAACCTCTTTGTAACTTCAGGGGAAATGCTATTTCCACTGAATTACATCTGCTTGAAACCATAGACTGTATTGAATCAGATTAGAGCTAAATCAAAAGGAAAAAAAAACCCACATCTGCTCTTTTTCCTTGTAAACATTTAATTAAAACCTCTCCCTTTTATTCTCTGTTTCATGCAGAGATGAGACACTAATATGCCTTTAGCTAATCAGATTTGTTGGTCAAACAAATGCTTGGAGACATCTCCAGGAAGAGCTCTGGGAGTTATTTCTGCGTGACCAGCCATGCCAGAGTCTCCTGGGAAAATGTGGATGAGCTTTCATTGTAGATAACCCTTGTCCCTGTGCAAACTCTGAAGCCATTAGGGTATGTTCATAACAGAGCTCTTGGGTCTCCTTCAAGCTTTTGATTCCACGTTAGTGTCTGTGCTGCCTCAGACCTGCAGCCTCTGTGTGCTCATCCAAAGCTTCTCCTTCCCCTGCAAAGAACCTGGTCCCAATTGCTTT
This sequence comes from Urocolius indicus, assembly GCA_013401255.1. Lineage (NCBI taxonomy): Eukaryota > Metazoa > Chordata > Aves > Coliiformes > Coliidae > Urocolius > Urocolius indicus. The sequence continues at coordinate 6,552 of WBNH01009710.1, forward strand.
CTTTACCGTGATGATGGGGTCTGTTAGGAACTAGCAGAGTACATTTTAAAGAAGGACTCACAATGCTCTCTGACTGGATTTCTTTGTGGCCCCTGATCTGGAGGCAGTGCTGAAAGCGCACACCTGTCTTTCTCTTCTGAAGCTTGACTGACCTTTCTAACTGTGGGGTCAACCTCACATCAAGCTACTTATGAACCCAAGGAACCACAAATGGCATTCCTCAGGGCTCCCAGAGTGTCACTGCCCAGCTGCCATTTCAGCAGAGGAGCACAAATGCACAGAGAGAGAGAGTCAACAAGTCATGAGCTCTGCTTTTGGCCTTCAGCAAATCACGGAGTGAGCATCTAGAGGGAATCAGGAAACGGGTCAGGGCTCAGCTAACAGGAGTTTGCTGGCACCTCTAGACGTTGCTGGCAGGAGAGGTGTGCCAGAGAGATCAGAGACTGCACAGTGCAAGGGAGATCCCAGATGTGTTGGGCCATGAAACATGTAGCTGTGTCCTTGCTTTTATTGCGTTCCCAGTGGTCTTCAACCCCAACTGGGACACCTGATCTCAGTGAGGGTGGGTTCAAGAGCTAAGCCCCAGCACAGACAGTATCGCTGCTCTGGATTTGCTTTTGCCTGTTGGCAATCACAACATCCTTCCTGCCCTGTTTGTGTTAAGCAAACACACCTTCTCGGCTCCCTTGTGCAGAGATTGTGCACAGGGAATGCACCGCAACATCTAGTTAAGTGGAAACTTCCTTACTGATGATTTTGTGATACCCATAGTATCTACAAACTGTTTAATTGAAAGCATGCAGGTCTGGTTCAAAGAGCGGTGCTTGGCTGCGAGTTGGCTTTGCCGTGATATCTTTAGCAACACCCTCATTTCAAGGGTCTAAGGAAAAGATAATAATTTAGCACAGGCTATCTGTAAGCTGCTGTTCATCACCAAGCCGAAGAGCCTGGTTAAGGGTGATGTTTGCTTACTAAATAATGTCCGTGCAGCTGAGGGACACTCTGGAGATTAACAGCCTGTCTCTCTTCACCCAGGCTCATCAAGACAAGCCCTGAGCTATCAGAGTCGTGCACATGGTTCCCTGAGTCCTATGTGATTTACCCAACAAACCTGAAGACCCCCGTGGCTCCAGCACAGAACGGAATTCGCCATCTCATAAACAACAGCAGGACAGATGAGCGGGAGGTCTTCTTGGCAGCTTACAACAGGCGGCAAGAGGGCAAAGAAGGCAACGTGTGGATCGCCAAGTCCTCAGCTGGTGCCAAAGGTGTGTTCTTCAGCAAAAAGCAGCCACATCCTCATTGTTCGTTACTCGTTACTTGAGTGGTAGTCCTGGGATTTGGCTGAGCACAGCTAATATCTAGCCTGTCTATGAAGGGGCTTCACCGACCATCTCTGTGCCAGTCGAGCCAGCGTAGGGATATCTTTTGTCTGTTCGGTGGCACAGGGTTCCTGACAATCACTGTAATATGCATGTGCTGCCTGGAACGTAGATGGCAATGAAAGCACCTCCACTTTTCTACTTGTACACCTCAAAATACAGGAAGGTTTGCCGCAGGGACAAGGCAGGCGAGGGGAATTTTGAGAGCAGGAAATAACAGGGAGCAGAACAGGATGTTGGGAGGAGTGCAGCAGGCAGGACAGTAGCAGGGACAAGGAACCCAGGTCTCCATGCTGCAGCAAAACGTGGCGTTAGCTGGGCAAAAATACCACTGCTTGCCTTTGAACTGAACCCAGATGCCTGGTGCTAGTGTCCTACCCATGGTCACACTGTGGGGCTGGCTGAGCAGCCACGAGCTGTGTGCATCGAAATGCCACCCAAGCCTCGGGGCAAGGTACCAGAGCAAAGCAATACTGTGTCCTTCCTTGTTCCAGGGTCATTGCATTGCTCAGCCTACAGAAATAATGAGCTATTGGGCAGGATGGCTGGACACAGCTACAGATAGGGTGCTGTGTGTCAGTTAAGGCAGTAGCACAGGCACGTTACCAGGATGGCTTCATGAAAATATGCCTTGCCGTGTGTGCAGGCCCAAGGCAGCAGAGCCCAGCCCAAGGAAGGACCTGATCTTTTCAAAGGCAGCAAGCCCTCATGTATTACTCATATTCGCAGAGTCTCTTTCGATGCAGTCTTTAAAAAATTACTAGGGAGTGTGAAAGCCAGAGGTTGCTGCAGGGAGACTGCATGATAAAACTGTCCTTCATGCTGGCTTCCTTCAGTGCTCTGCTGTCTTGACTGTGTTACCAAGAAGCAGCAGAAGAGTATGCTTATTTTTATATGGATGAGGAGATGAATCCTTTCATTGTGCCAGTGAGAAAGTGCCTTTGTGGCGTAATTGCCTGGCAAAGAATCAGTCTGAGCAAATGGAAAGGCTGTGGTTCACTGCCGGATAGAGAGGTTTAAATGCTCCATGTACTTTATTCAAGTGTGATCCTATCTTTTCTGCATTAAAGCAGGGTAGCGTTTCATATTCACAGGTGCTGCAGAACTCAAGCTGGGAATTAAAGTGGAATGCAGAGCCTCGTGTTAATCTTCCAGAGGGAAGTCATAAATGTCTGGGGAGTACTTCTGATAAAGAAGAAGGGTTGTTGACGTTAACTGATGAGGCAGACCCAGCTCAGGCACAGCCCCTGACTCAGGATAGGTCTAGTCAAAGCTTGGTCATCCATCAGTAAAAGGAAAATTAAACGTTTAGGATGTCCTGACTTCAAAATTGAGAGATTTTTTTCACCTGTGGCTAGAGGTTTTGATGTTTTCTTCGAGAGAAGGGACAGCTGCCCAACATAAGGCTGTTTTTTTGCCTCACTCGGGTGCTGACTAAGTTCACAGTTAAGCTAATCCTCCCCCTTGATTCACCATCTGTCCAGTGCAGAAGTGCCTCCTGATCTTCCCACTGTAGGGGCTTTACAGGCTTAAAGACATGTTGTTTCCCTCCTTCTCCCAGCACACAGTCCCCAGTGTGAGTGTCTGCCTGGCTCTGCTGTGATCAGGAGACTAAAAATATTGTCCCCTACATTAAACATGGGTGAGAAAAGATACTTTGTTAGAGAGTTGTTTCATCAATGGAGAATGCTAAGGAAGGGTAGGGAGTCAATAGGACTGGGAAGCTGTGGCTCACAAGCATGCAAAGCATGAAGCAGTGAAAGTACCTGTAGGGCTGTGTTGCCAGTGACCTTCAGAAGGCACAGCTAGGAGGATTTTCCTTGGGATGATCCTGGCAAACCCTGTCTGTGCTCCAAACGTGTGTTCTCCCCCTGATATCCCGTTAAAGAGTGTTTTGTTGCTTCTCACTCAATATATCCTCAGAAAAACTCAGCACAAAATTAAGACTAAGACATCAGCTTTAGTCCAAAAAGTTAACCAGATGCCTGAAGTCCAGACACAGCGCCAGAGAAGTGTTAGATTATTTTACCAAAGCTGGTTTAAGCCTCATGTGGCACCATGCCATCCCTTCATCAGATCCCAGAAGGGATATATTCTCTCCTCGTTGCTCTGCAACAGTGCTTATGTCATAGCTGGACTCTTGCAAGAAATGAGTTGTGACAGCTTCAGCCAAAATGTGGCTGTATTTGAAAGGCACATCTAACTTCTTTAACAAAGAGCTGCCACATCAGAGAAGAACACTGGCTACATGGATAAACATTTTGAAACAGTTATCTTCCTGATTCAGGAATTATTTTAATAGTGACTTTATTGAATTCAGTGAGCAGAGCAACACTGCACAAGTGAGTGTGTGTGACTGCCTCTGGCAATCAGCGAAGCCAGGCAGGGACAGAAATCTGAGTCTAGGATAAAAAAAACCCCACAAACCTTCCTCAAGTTAAAAATACAAAAAGGGAGCAATCTCACAAATGAACTGCCAACCCCTCTGTTCTCCAGACTCCAAAGCAAAGGAAACAGAATCCCTCAAACCAAGCAGCTGCCTCACTGCTTGCCAAGGTCCCTGTCTGCTGTGCGTTCCATGGCACCCAGGTAGCCACCCCACTGCAGACAGCCCTGGGTGGGCCATGCCATTCAGCACCCTTGGTTCCCATTTGCTTCCCAGATACCGAGGTGTGGGAACAGGAAGATCCTTCCACAGATTCTCTGTCTGTCACTGAGCAAACACCTGGTGCCATGGTGTATCGTGTGGCTTGTTGGGCAAACATGCCATGGTCCACTTGGGCCCTGAAAGAGCTGCAGCAAAGGTAAGAGGATCGTCTAGCTGTTGTGTTTTTCTCTTTCTGTGCCAGGGGAAGGCATCCTGATTTCTTCAGAGGCTGCAGAGCTCCTGGACTTCATCGATGAGCAGGGACAAGTGCATGTGATTCAGAAATACCTGGAGAAGCCTCTGCTTTTAGAGCCAGGGCATCGCAAGTTTGACATCAGGTAACCTTTTCTGCTCATGTAATAGTATCAGGTTTTATTTTCATGCTGGGTTGTTGGTTTTTTTTTAAGACACTGATACCAGAGTTTGTTCTCTCGTCCTCCAGGAGCTGGGTTCTCGTGGATCATCAATATAATATCTACCTCTATAGAGAGGGTGTCCTGCGGACCTCTTCTGAACCATATAACAGTGCTAATTTCCAGGACAAAACCTGCCACTTGACCAATCACTGCATTCAGAAGGAATATTCCAAAAATTATGGGCGGTATGAGGAAGGGAATGAAATGTTCTTTGAGGAGTTCAACCAGTACCTGATGGATGCCCTGAACACAACGCTTGAGGATAGCATCTTACTGCAAATCAAACACATAATAAGGTAGCCAGCTGCCTGTTGCATAGGGGAACAGAACCCCTCAGTGACAGGGAGTGTGAAAGGACCTAGCTGGGGAGGAAGACAGACTGACAAGGGAAGGGTTTCAGTTGCATGAATCAGGGGGGTTGAGACCCAGAAATAAATTAAGATAAAGCCATAAGGATCTCAGTGTCATTGTTCAATGAAGAGCGATGGAGAAGGATGAAGTGGCATCAGTTGGTAAGCGAAGAGGGTAGGTTGAAAGACAAGACTGGGAGAGGTTAAGCTTAAAAAGAATTTTATATATGATATATAATAAAAGAATAGAAAGTGTAAGAAGGGAAGTGAAACTGCAGTCGGATCTGCAGGATCTCACTGCTTCCCCCACTATCAGCTAGCAGCCTCACATCTCGTTGGCACGGATCTTTACTCAGTCCACACAGAGCCAGCTACCTCCTGGGAACAGAAAGTGACTGGAGGGACATCTCAGTGCCACAGAGAACCCAGGTCATGGTAGAGTGATCCTGCATGGTGGGTTTGACTTTGCAAGTTTGAGTCCATTGCTGTTACAAAAAAAAGTCACGATACAATCCTTGAGGGATTCGGAGGCAAGTGAGTTCTCAGTGACAGTTCACTGGGGACCTGGCGCAGCCCTTTGTGACTCTGCCTTCTGCTCCAGGCTCTAATTGCACATTGTATTTTTCAGCTGACCTAGTGTGGTAGTGAGGGTGGATGCTGCTCTCCAGCTTGTTTGGGAGTTAGCTCAGGGGTGTCCTCGTTGGGTTTTGATGGTTGCTCAATGATCTCACTTGCAGGGGCCTGGTTACTATGACATGTGTTGGATATAGGTTGTAGTTTGAGGCTGTCTCAGGACAAGAAGAAAGCCGTCCACGGAACTTTTAACCTTGGGTTTCTGGTTTTCCTTTCACAGAAGCTGCCTTATGTGTATAGAGCCTGCAATCAGCACGAAGCATCTGCACTACCAGAGCTTCCAGCTCTTTGGCTTTGATTTCATGGTGGATGAGGAGCTGAAGGTCTGGCTGATAGAAGTCAACGGAGCGCCAGCATGTGCCCAGTGAGTGATCAGTTTGTGTAATGCCCTTATGATGCCACCATTCATGTGCCTCACCCAAAACATGGCTCTGTCCCAGCTCCAAGTAAAAAGAGTGGAAGAAAGTGAACGGCAGGGGGGATTTCCAGGGCACAGCTCTGTAATGGGCACTGCTCTAAGTACCAGATGATTTAAGTTTGTTTCTCCTGACTCTGTTTTTTGTGTCCTCCAGCTTTCCCATGTGAGACAGGGCACTAACCTCAGGCTTCGGACAAATGGGTTTGAATACAATGTGGGTCATTTTTATTGACACTATTGGGTTGAAGGTGTGTTGCAGAATGAACGCTTTGGGGGTCAGGTGGTTTCTCAGTCTCTTTTGTGGAGCCACCACGCTGGTGGCTGGTCTTTATGCAAACGTGATAAATGAGTAGCATTAAGGACACAGCTGGAAATGAGCAACTGAATTTGCAGGCAGCAGGATCCCAGAGTACAATGTGGATGCTGCTGACATCGGACCAAAGCCTCCACCAGCTACAGGGAGGCTGGGACAGCCAAACAGCCCTGACCCTGAACACCTCTGCAGAGGCACAGCGGGAGGTGCCTTGTTATGTGATTTGAGACAACCGTGGGAGACTGGAAATCATTGCTAAATGGGCATCTGTGCCCCGTACAAGCCCAGCAAAAGAGAACAGGCTGCACATCATGATGTTAGGATTTTATTAGATTCGATGTGGATTGAATTACATGAGGTCATCACTAACAGCAAACCAAAAATACAGGTCAAAACATACCAGATAGCCTGTTCAGCAGCCTTTTCAGGGCTAGGGCTTGGAGAGCTTTCTGTGTCCAGGGTGCTCTGTTCACCTTGTGCACTGTGGTGCAGTGCTGCCTTGCACCTCCTTGTGTAGCTGTATGGGTAGAGTTTGGCTGTTGCTGGGTGGATTTGGGTTGCAGCAATGCCCTCTTTGCTTTGCGCCTCTATGGGCTCCTGGAAGACACTGAAAGCAGCTGAGGTAGGTTTTAGCTATTTGTGGCTTCTCTTCAGGGTTATTCTCATACCACCCATATCACATGGTTTCCATTTAAGAGACAAAAACTAGCTGCTGAAAGCAGTAACATTCCCAAGAGCTGAAAAAGCATCTTACTGTCATGTAGCCCCAAAGGCACAGGGTGGAAGATAGTTAATGGTAGTAAAGACAGCTTTAGTACTAAAAATGTCCCAGAGGCCAGCGTGTTCAGAGAAATACACATGTATTTCCTTCAGCAGAAAGTGAAGCTATTGCTAACTCATTTCTCAAACACCTTTTCTCTCTTTTTCCCTAATCCTGCTCTGCATGAGCTGTGCCATGGTGAAACACGTACTGCCATTCTGGAGGGTTCTGTGAGGTCTTTGTGCCTGGTCACGAGCTGATGCACACAGCTGCACCCAGGGCAGCATTTCTTCAAACCATGAATGCATCAGAGCAGTCTTTATGGGGCACATTCCTGCATGAACAGGATCTGGTGTGAACACCTGAGCTGGAATGCTGCTAGGGGGGTGCTCAACTGTTGTCAGCCCCTGTGCATCTTGTGGTGACCCAGGTCTGAGGCCTAAGGGTTTGGAAACTGACTGCTCAGCAGCCTGTTCTGACCATAAACTTAAAGAATGGGTTTTGTGGTTCCATCTCACAGAGAATGAGAGCACCATTGAAAAAGAAGTTAGTTGCTGGGGTAGGCAGGGAGGAGATGGAACAGATGCCATCCCTCATCCTGTTTGCCACACTAGAGCTACTTGTAATGGGAGATGTAAAAATTGGTTGGGGGTCTGCTGGTTTGTCCCACCTGGTCATCTGATTCTCTTTCTCACTTACCTCATAGGAAGCTGTATGCAGAGCTCTGCCAAGGAATTGTGGATGTAGCCATCTCTAGTGTTTTCCCTCTCAGCGACACTGGGCAGAAGACAAGCCAGCCATCATCCATCTTTATCAAGCTGTGACGGCAACAGGAAGAGACTGCACCCCTCGGGTCAGCACAGTGCAGTGGCTTATCTCAGTATCATGCCAAAAAGTGGTAGGAACAGGCTTCTTTTCTGGGAAAAACATGGGAAAAAACGACAAAAGGGGCATCCACACAGAGCTGCGATGAGCGTGAACTTCTCAGACAACTCTACCTGCATTCACCAAAACCCACTTCAGAGACATTTTCTGAAACAAATCTCTCTGGGAGAACAAAATAACCTTAAAATGAAACCCCAGCAGGGATACTATAATACTGTATTTGGTCCTCCTTTTTCTATAGTGATAGCAGTGGGTTTTTTTAAGGGAATTGAGCAAAGAGGATAATGGTCTTTCAGGATGTCATGGCTGGGAAGTTGTCCTCCTCCTGCTGTGTTCCTTCTTTCCTCACCTACTGCATCATTAGTGCCTTAGCTCAGCTCCAAATAGGTGACTCCTTTCCTTTGTTCCTGCACTATTACATAGAAAGGAGCAAGCTGTCTTGCATTGCAGGATGCCTAAAACCAGGAACACTGAGAATTCAGTTTCCTTAGGTCAATTTTCCAAGCTGGTTGGCTGAACACTCTGGCAACAGCTGGCAAGAGGGTGCTGAACTGCAGACGGTGAGTTAACCCAAGCAAGGAAGGCAATTTTGTTATTTATAGCTGTCCCTTTTTCCTAATGAGATACGAATCAGTGTCCATCCCAGTCTGATGCAGTTGGATTCCGTTTGAAAGAGGTAGAGAGAGCCCCTCTGGGCTCACTGGCAGGCTGTAGGATTTCTAGCCTCCCTTTTGTGCTAAGAGTGTTTCAAGTAGAGGAAGCCCTATCTCCTCAGTTTCTTCCGAGGCAGTGAATTTAGACTCTTCCCTCAGCTTTCACCTCCATGCGTTTGAGGCTTGAACCTGAAACCTTTCAACTCAAATATTTGATTCAGCCAGTTTTATTCTCCTCCATTTGACAAGTACTGAACTTTTCTGCCCTCACTGCAGTCCGCAGCCTGGTCCCAACTAGAAAGAAGGTGGATGAGTTTTTGTAGACCAGGAGAGAGATTCCTTATGTGTAGGTTTGGCACACAGCTGGGAAGGCAGGTGTTTGGGAGTAGGAGGGGAGGTTAAATTCCTTCAGGTCTCTGAATTTCAGAGCTACTTTAAATAGATCCTAAATTCCTGCCATATTGCTCACCCCATGAAGTGTATCTGAATTTCCAGAGTGAGCCCAGCACACCTTCCCCTGGGACAGAGCTCTTTGCAGAGCACAGTGGCACTCGGGGATGTTCAAGGCTGTGTTCGGCTTCCTCTGTCAGGGAGATGATTGGCACCAATATGAACCACTTCCTGTTACTTCAAACAATCAAGCAGAGATTGTGGCAGTTACAAGCTTCTGGCTGCCTGTGTGTAATGGGAAGTGAATCAAGCAATGGGATTTCTGCCTTTGTGAAGATTCTAGTGTTTTGGCATACTCACGTGTGCTTGTGACAGATTTCAGAGGTCTTTGCTGTAGACAGGACTCAAGTGCCCAAGGCCTCCTTGGAGTGATGCATTTGGATTATGCTCTTGTGGAATGGACATTCATTGTGACATGCTGTGAATTCCCCGGTGGCACCATTTCACACAAGGACACTCAAAGCCAGAAGGGAACCGAGTGTTTAGCAAAAACCTCACGGAAGCATCACAGAGAGGGCACATCCCAAAGAGCCACACGAGCACCTCTGAAGTTGTCAGCAGCCTGAATCACAGCAGCAGTCCGTGTCTGCAAGGGCGGTGTGGTGGATGAGTTGGTACGCTGGTGCACGCTGAGAAGTGATAGGGAGCAGGAGCTTTGTGAAAATGGGGCTATGGCTTTGTTCCCCTGCACTGCGAGTGCATGAGCAAGAGGCCCCAGCGTCAGTTCTAGTCTCTGGATTTGGGCCTTGTGTGCATTCTGAAGAGGGACCGCCAAGGCGGCGGTTCCTAAGATGGGAAGCACTGGGAGATAAGCTGGGAGAGGGGTGTGGGGGAAGGACTGATTGAGGTTGTTAACCTTATGATAGCACTTGGGTATCACAGTTTCATTGCAGGCCAGGTAAAGTGTAGTAGTAACACTCCAAAGTGAAACGTAGGCTGTAACGGTTATTACTCGCAAAGGTGACCCACGTCTCAGTTGGCATTTTCACATGTTAGCTCATATGAGCTAAAAAAGGACACCTTTTTGCCAAGCAAAGGGAAGGTCTAATAGCAATCACTCTAGTCCAGGATGTACCTGAGGTGACAGAGGAGATGTTGGGCTCTTGCAAACTCTAGGATAGGTAAGAGCAGAGCAGGAAGTGAGAAAAGGAAATTTTCCCCATCGTAATGAAATGAGAAATGCTCATTTTTCAGGGGTGCTAGACCCATCCTTCCTTTCCCCTCGGGAAATGAACAGATCACTCCCTTACTGTACAGTAACATTGAGGTTCTCAACAATGTAGTGGGATGAGGGCAGGAAAGCTGCCTGGGTACAGGCAAAAGCAGCAGCCCCACGATACCTCCAGGAGGAACAGTGACTGGAGCCTCTGCCTAACTCCAAGGCCTTTTTGAACCCCTTTTTAACTCCAGATTGCTTTGGGGCACATGAGCAGCTGACCATTTTTGCTGTTCAGTTGAAAGTGAGGCTTGAACTTGATGGCAGAGCCATGGCCACAGGCAGTGCAGCAATTCATACCCTGCTTTTTCAGGTGGGCTTGGAGAAAATAGTGATTGGAGGGCACTTTGTTGGCTTGTTTGCTGATTTTTTTCAGAAATAAGCAACAGCCTCTGGAGGAAGACAGCAGGTATCACATGTATTTACTATCTGCTCTCAAAATACTCTCCAAGGTCAAGTACAGGAGAGAAATGGTAAAGAACGGAGAGCACAGTGTCTTAAGGTCTTGCCCAAAATACTAGCTACCAGATGGGAGTACAGGCTGTGTGTATGGCCAAGGCCTGAGCACTGCAGCTGTGGATGCACCTTGAAGTGATGCTCACAAGCTCTTGTGAGACTTCTTGTTTGTTCCTTTTTTTTTTTAGGAATACGCAACAATAAATGTTTTCTAGCTTATTTCAGCTAAAAGGTCAATAGAAAAGGTCTTAACTCTCTTTCCTGAGCTTTCACAAAGTGTGGTGCTGGCTTTCCAGAAGACACCTACCATACTGCAGAATGTCTTTAGTCTTAGTTGTTTGTATCCCTTCACGACAGCCATGAAGGATTTCAGGCCCAGGTGCTATGACTGCGTTTTCCAGCAGGCTCTGGTCCCGCTGGGTTCTGGGTTTCAGGTAACTCCCGTTAACTTGCCTCATACCAGGTTAGTCATGTTTCCCATGTAACAGCTATTGTGCTCCTGCTGGTGTACCGTGTATGGCCACAGAAAACACTGGAGAAGTCTAAGGAAGGCTCAAAAGCCACTTCATTCAGGTGGCCCAGCTCCCCAGCCCTGCTGTGTCCAGCACCCTTCAGGACTGCTTGCATGTCCCTGCTCCCAGCATTTCTTGTTCTCCACGTGCAGCTCTCCCCCAGGAGAGCAATGCTATGCCGAACGTAGGTTCATCATCATCATCATCATCGTGTCGCATTGCCAGTATCTGCTGTGGCAGCCCGCAGAAGGCCCCGGCGCTGAGAGGATGGCGGGGTACGTAGGGCACCGGCGAGCTGGCAGCCTGCCGGGCTCTGGTGTGTGTGTGCTCTCACGTCAGCATGTGCGTGTAGGGCCAGCGGGTGCCTGAGCTCGCGGATCTCCAGCGACCATCCGCATCTCTCCTAAACCATCATTAAAACATGCAACCCCACGGTCTGTGGTGTTTCCTTGGGGCAACGGGCCCCAGGGGGGNCGGCAGAGGCGAAGGGCTGGGGCTGTGGGGGTGCCGCACGTGTCCGCGCGCCGCTGTGACCCCGCCCGTTTCCCGTGAGGCGGCGCGAGGGCGATGGCGGCGTGCGGCGGGGACCCGCACCGGCTGCGGCCGCGGCCGCCGGCACACAGCAGCGCCCGGCGCGACCTGCCCGGCGCGCACATCGAGTCTTTCAACTACGCCGTCAGCGAGGGCATCTACCGCGCCGTACAGGTTTGGAGGGGGGATGGGGGATGGGGGCGGGGGGGGCTGGGGCCGGCGCAGGGGCGAGTGCCCTCAG